>JABXWE010002448.1:0-105824 GCA_014611495.1 Limonius californicus | reverse complement strand
TTATATCAGTTAGTAGAATTATATTAATTTTAACAGCCGTTAATCAAAGCCACAAATTTATTTATGCATATATAAATAATTAAATTAATATACCCGGGAATTTACCACGAACGCAATTTCATGTAATATCTATATGTCAGGTTCGTTATTTTATGATTTAAAATTAGACATGTGTGTTAAATTCCAAGGCTAACCCTTATCAAAATTATTAATTATCCTTTGTATTATTCCTAGCGCAAAGTGCGTTAGATATTAGTAGTATTTGTTAGAAAATACGTACCGAATTGCTAACTGTTTTGCTTTTGAGTAAGAAATCTATGAGGGTCCCATTGTAAAGTAATTTAAAAAGAATTATAATATGTGTTACCAAATAATGCAGAACAAATGCTTTGTATGTATTACATCAGCTGTACAGTGAAAAAGCATATTTTTAATTCAATTTAAGTGAAAAAAATACGATGCTACCCTATGATGTAGTTCTTTGACAACTGTCCTTTATTTGTTAATTATTTTGTTTGATATCATTTAATACCGCATCGGCCTGTAAAACGTTTCAAATAAAAATGAAAGAACGCCAACTTGAATTAAAATTAGTATTTTATATGAAGGGGCAAGGTGGGCGTAATTGGTTTTTAGCACAGTAATTAAAGGAAGCCATAGAAACACAATTAAATACGAGATTAATATATTTAAGAGGCATATACAGCATAATTTAATATCGCACCATAAATATAAGTTATATTATAGTCACAAATCAAATGGAATGTAGTAACCAACATAACAACTGTAGTAACCTTGATCCCCACGAACAAAGACTAAGGTGTAACGCATAATTTTTAAACCTGTAAATGTACGAGGCTTATTCGGGAACTAAGGGCCGTTTAAATATTGCCTCCGAATGAGAGTCGTAGTCAATCTAGTGCATTGTGGTGGTGCTTTAATGGTTGATAAGCTAGACACACAACTGGGAGCAAGCTGTGATTCGTTTCTCCATGCAAAAAAACGCAAACTCTGCCGAAATTTCATGTCAAATGTCGAATGAGAAAAGGTCAGACGCTAGTCTAGGAATTTTAGAGATGGCCGAACAAACTTGCACGAGGAGGAGCGAAATGGAAGACCTTTTGTTCTGTTCTGCTCAAAAATAGCCGATAATTGTCCTCCAATTTCACGTACTGTACCGTATAAAATGGTTACGAACAGGCTACACTACCAAAGTGGGTGTCAAAGATGTTGACGGGTGTTCACAAAAAGCAGACCTCTGCACTGCATCGTTACGAAACTGGTGGCGATAAGTACCTGAATCGCATTGCGACTGGCGACGAGACTTGGATTTCGTACACAAATATTGACACCAAGCAACAATCAATGCAGTGAGTTTCCCCAAAGCCAAAAACTTCAAGCAAACTTTTGGAAAACGGAAAGCTTATTGCTACCATTTTTTGGGATAGGAATGACATATTGTTTGTTGTTGTCTTGGAAAGTGGTACGGCGATTAATGCAGACTGATATTGTGAGACTTTAAGAAAATTTAGAAGGGCGATTCAGAACAAAAAGCGGGGATTGCTGACCTCAAGATTCATGCTTTTGCACGATAACGTTGGACTGCACGCGGTGGCTCGCACTTTCACACTCATTGAGCAATTTAATTGAGAAATTTTATCCATTCGCCAGACAGTCCTAACTTACCATCATCTTCCTCCACCTTAAGAACTGTTTAATAATCCGCGAGCGACACTGGTGACTATGCAAAGAAATAATTTACTATTGATTTAAGTATAATAATTTCTATTTTCTGCATTTTTCTTCTATAGCCGATCGGCCTTTAATTTCCGAATATGCCTCGTATGTTAGGTTGCGTCAATTACTTTTAATGCTTAGCTGGCCCAAATGGTTTTTAAATCATATGTCACGATTTAACGCAAGTGCATAGTAAGAATTACGTGGTTGTTTGTTAAAGTTATCCTAGTAAGTCTGTTATATTGTTACACTATAGCACTTACTTGCGCGTTAAAAATAAATATTTCATATTCATTTCGTTTGTACGTCGATAAATATAATCATATATTAAAGGCAAATTAGTAATTTAAGCATACTTAAAATGATGTAACAACTTTAGGACTGTGTATAAGCGGTTGTACATAATAATTTTACATGCAACGAAAACAGGAATTGTATAAACAAGCTGCCAACAGAAAACCTTGGATATATTTATATATTATCCAGCGGTATTTATTTAGCATGTTTGATGAAAAAACAATCCTGTTCAAAGCAAATAACCTCGCTTTATGCGAAGAAAATTATATTGTAAGTAGTTTTTTCTTAATCATGTCATCGTTAGGCTTTTAAAATAACAATCGGTTTTCAATGTTTTGTTCAATTCGAAGCTTTTTCAAACACTTGGTAATGCAGACTGCAAAAGAAAATGTTATACTGAAGGTTTTTCTTTTTTGTGCATGCCTGAGGTAATCTTAGTAATCTCGGAGGCAAATTATAAATGAATACTTTTTTAATATGAATTCGGAAGGTGCATTTTAGACAATCAATTAGAAGCCTGTCCGTGAAATTTATATTTACCAAAAACGAATATTCTTCTAGTTTTCGACGGCAAAATTACTAGTTAAAAGTAAATACGTATCCTTAATTACTGTTTGACAACTGCACTTCACTATCATTAATTAAAAAACGCTGATTATTGTTTTGTATTGCGTACATTTATTGGCGTGATAATGCATTTATAAACGCTAACTAAAAGAAAAATCATGTAATTGGAAATTTACGCCGTATTTCTTCTTTTGTATTTGTCACAATGTAACAATAATTATGTCCATGTCTAATTAGATTTTGAAGTCTAAGACTGTGCACTTTGATAATCAAATACAATTAACTATAAAACTGCCGGGAAATACTGTATTTACGAGGAAAGTACTCTTTTTATGACGGAAAACAGATCTGTTTATGGGAAATAACCTTGATTACTGCTGTAAAACTCTACCCTTGGAGTTTTCTCTCTAAAATTGTGTTAAACTTTATTACCTTCCGAAAGACAATGATAATTTGTCGGTGTTTCGTAGCACGATTGGCTTAATAATGCAATTTCGGTGAGTAATGTAGACTGTAAAATTAAAAGTAACGTGGCGAACTGTTATGGGCAGTTTTCTCTTTTAATTGAATTATTATACAGTATATTAATTTGAAACCGTACAATGTGTTATATCTGTGGAAGTAAAATAGGTATTGAACTTTTCTAGAAAACATTTCTACAACATGGAGGGGGAATCATCATGGGTAACCTTCCCCATTCAATCCCTTAGTCTCTAGGCACCCCAACAAATTTTTTTTAATGATAACACCAAGTTTGCGATATCTCAGTGTAAAACTCTTACAAAATGCTACTTAATAGTAGCAAACTTTTTTTTCCGAATCGTTTCAGAAAAATAGAATGCCCCCAAAATCTCCAGATTTTCACCCTATTAGACTTCTTTCTGTGGGGTCTCCTAAAAACTACTGTCTACAAAACTCAGCTGCAGTTCATCGCACAACTGCGACGAGGAATAATTCAGGAGTTCCGAGCTATACCCTAACAAACCTTCCAAAATGTTCAGAGAGAACTTGAGAGTAGATTTTACTAGTGCCTAAGAGAATAATGGAGATCATTATATATATTTTCATAGATGATAAATGGTCCACATTGGGACTGACATTATTAACTAAATTTTGAAATTGACACTGACAGAATAATTTATTTTGACAATTAATTTAATAACTCAGAATTTTGAAAAAATGAATGAAACCAAAGTTTATGATATTCTGTACAACCTGCCAAAGACAAAACGCTAGCTATTAATTCAGCCGAAGAGCTTTGAGACTAATCTCTTTGGAGTCGGTTCACTTTGAAAGGTATCTTAATGATTCGTATACAAATAAACAATATGTGTAATTACCAGCTCACACAAGGATTACCACACTGGTACGAATTCCTTCGCCCTGCTTCAGCTGACCTAAATACATCAAAAATAACAATATATGAACAAGGTAACTCTAGCAGCTTTTCAGAAGTTCTCTGCGCTCCGTTTATATGGCGTCTCCGTACTCCAATCTATTTATCAAACAATCTTACAAGTGACGTTGAGACTTGCCTTGCTTCCTATGTCGTGTTGCTGTTCACGTCTCCTCCCCGATCTTAAAACTGGATACTCCAAACAATTTGTTTATAAAAAGACTTTTTCATTCTCAAAAAGGTTTTACTTGATATGCAGCTTTTCTATTATTACAGTTCTTCTAAATATTTTAAATTCAAGAAGTATTTTTCTTCCAGATTTTTCAAAAATTTTTCTACTTTTTTAATTATTTTATACAATCTTATCAATAACAAAAACAACAGCTAAATTACCAAGGAAAAATGTAACACCAGGATACTAGTTTTCAAAATAAATAAATTGTAACTTTGTCAAATATAAAAACATTATGATATTGTCATTTTATTAAATGTTACCGATTAATAGGTTCAAGCTTGGCTTGCAATCGGCTTAAATTCATCACCAGCATAATAATACCTGCGTGATCCGGCAAGACACACATTGTTTAACCAAAAAAATTACCGAATCTCAAGTAAAACGTACGCAACCCTTCGACTAAACTAAAAGAACTGCAATCTAGGATTCCATCACAATATCCTATATATATATATATATATATATATATATATATATCCGGGATTATACCGCCGGTCGCAGCTTTCAGGTTCTCAAACGCCATAGATTTCGGTCTTGGGCATCTTCATTCTGCAGTTCATAAGTTTCCATTGCTTCACTGATTCCATTGTTCCAGGATCTTCGTGGTCTGCCTCTTTTACGTTTCCTCGGAGGAATCCAATTGAAAATTCTCTTCGGACATCTCTGATCATCCATTCTTAGCAGATGTCCGAACCATTTGAGCCCTCTTTTATCGATCCTATCAGTAACTTTGTCTTGGTCTTCCATTCTCTTTCGGATTTCCTCATTTGTGACATGTAATCTTGAGATTCTGAGACTCCTTCTTAGGTAGTCCATTTCCACTGTTTGCAGCTTACGTTGATCTTCTTTTCTCACCCATAGCACAGAGCCGTCTCTACCATAGATTTTCCGATGTGTTTTTTAACGTTGTTTGATATATGTCGATCCCACCATATTGAGTTTAAACTTCCTATCATTTTGCGGCTATTCTCAATCATCTCAATCATTTTATACGTTAAATAAATATTTATTTTTTAATTGTTCCGAAACGAGCCGAGAAACAAAATGTTTAATATTGAATAGCATGCTGTGAGAGCGTTTCAACGAGGTATCACAAAGTGGGTGTTACCATTTGAAAGTTTTTTAGTGGGAGCCTGAGGGGTTGAATGGGGAAGGTTACTTTATGAGTCAGGATGGCCCCCTCCATGCTGTAGAAACGGTTTCTAGAAATTTTCAATATCTATTTTATTTCCAGATATATAACACATTGTACGTTTTCAAATTGCCGCCCTCTATATGTATATGTGCACTCATTTAAGTGCAAACCTGCCCAGAAAACTTGTATAAAACATTTATATTTACGAAACGAGTGCTTGGTTTACTTCTTCGGCGGAATAAATCACCTATTCATAATAAATAACCTCGGTTACTGTCGGTAAACTGCTGTTCAAGTGTAAGTTTTGCAACCATTCTTCTGTATTTCGTAAGCCTGTTGACTTAATATCGTATTTTCAAACATTGGGTAATTCATATCGTGAAAGAAATATCATAATGGACCATTTCAGATATTGTTCTTTGTTATTATTTTGCTAATGTTAACCAAACAGCAACCTTTTCCACGTAGACGAATGTAATATTTATGCTGTCTAGGTTAATTCACACTAGGTAGTGTAGATTAAAATCAGGTTAAACGTTTTTAATTTTTTTCTAGACAGTAGCATTAATTAGTACATTTTCTGAAGAACTCCTTGAAAAAGTGATATGGAGGAAAGCCGTATTAAAACAACAAACTTATCGATGGAAAAGCAGATCTGCTCGGAGCAAATAACCTTGATTATTTTCAGTTGCTCAGTCGACGAAAGATTTCTGTCTACGAGTAGTTATGTCCCGTTTCATTAGTTTACAGAAAATGCCTACGAATTATTCTCTAATTCGCAAACATATGGGCTTAAAAAATCATTTTCAAACACTCTACAATGCCGATTGTGAACGAAAGCGTTCTACAGTGATGCGAAAAGGTCCTGCATCAGTTAAGGAATTTGGGAAAACTTGTATTGAAATGATTTTTAATTACATTATAGTCATTGAATTTACATACCCACACAGATTTTCAAACAAAGTAAAACAAAGCGAACAGATCAAATTTTATTACTGTAATTTAAGATAAAAATTACGATATTACAATACATATTGATTAATATTAGAATAGTTTAATACTTTATCGGTCAGCCCTTGTCCTTGATGACGAGTTGCGGAAGAAGTGAAACCAGGGCCTCGATTAAGAACATTTTTTGTCGGATTTGTCGTCTAAATGATGTTAGCTACCCTTTACCACAAGTTTTCGATGGGATTACGGTCTGGGGATTGTGCTTTCATTCGCTAGACATACATACACCTGCGTACCATAACAGATGTTGAATGCTTTGTTGTTGGAAGTACATTTTGCTAAAAATGCTTCTTTAGGAAACCTTCTAAGATACGCATTACTAACATAATTACTGATATTCAAGATTCATTACTGAATATCACTTTCTGTCATTGTCCTGGTATCCAGTGATAATGTTTCATTGCCCATCGCAAACGGTTGAGTCTCTGTTTCTCGGAAAGCGGTGGTATCTTACGTGCTCTACATCCTCGTAGTCCAAAATTAAAACGTCTTCTTCCCACAGGTGTACGCAAACCCACACCAGCAGCTTCTGAGCATAATTTGGGCAGTTCTGTAGAATAGATGCTCTTGTCAGCCAGACTGTTTCTTCTTAACACAATATCGTCTAGCAGAGATTCGTTTTAGTTGGCCATTTCCGAGTTTACCTTCAATTTTTCCATTTTTGGCATGCATCGTAGTAACTTGCACGACTGTTGATTGACAACACTGCACTGCACCTTGTTAGCATTTTCACGGGTAGAAGCCTCTTCGTTATGATGAAAAATGAAAAATCCAACTTTTCATTGGATAATTTGATCTGCTTCTTCTGGTACAACTTTTATGACATATAAACTCAAATAAATGTTCTAAATGCAGTGTAGGGTATATACAGGGTGGGCGAATGAAAACGGAACAGACCCTATTTTTTATAGTTAACTCAATTTTTTAAAAAATTGTTCGGGCCTGTCATCTTCTGTTTTGAGGGGGAAAGTTTATGCGTTTATTTTCAAACTTGTAACTTCAACTTCCTAGGGGTGGTGAGCTTCACCCTAAATGTTTAAATAGGAAAGGGGGTCTAGTGGCACATCATTACAGAGGGCACTAAATTATCGTTTTAACGCTTCCTAGTTTTTCAAATTCGAATCAGTAGTTTTCGAGAAAATGCCTTTTAAAGATAGTAACCCGCCAAAAACCAATCATTCATGATTTTTCACTTTTATTGATAAATCTACCTATCTAGTTTATGAGCATAAATTTTATTATGAAAACGGTAGATCCGCTAATTTTATAGCTGAGTTATGTAATGAACAAAATCCGGCTAAGAATATTAATCGAAAGTAGTTCTTGAGCTAGTAGTCAAATTTCGGGAGACGGGAACGGTGGAAAATCGAAAGAGAATCGTAGAAACTGAAAATGGAATAGTGGGAAATGAAGCTATGGAAGTTGCACTTTTGGGTCACGTCCATCTCTATCCTACTTTAGGTACTCGTAAGTTGACAACAATTGCTGGCATATCCCGTGCAACATTCGAAGAATTGTAAAAGCCCATACATTTCATCCGTATAAAATCCACCTTGTCCAAGAATTAAACGAAGATGACGTTTGGATTTGCTTTTTAACACTTGTTTCGGATGAGTGTTCGTTTTTTCGCGAACGGGATTGTTAATCGCCATAATTGTCGCTATTGGGCCGATGAAAACTCACACATATTCCATGAAGTTCACACTTAACATCCTCAAAAATTAAACGGGTGGGCTGGAATTTATGGCGATCACGTTGTTGGTCCTTTTTTTCTACCAGGAAATCTAACAGGAGAAATGTATTTGGATTTAATTTGGATTTAATACGAGATGATGTTGATCCAGCAATAACTGAAATTATGGAAGAAAATGACCGTTATAATGTGAATGAGTTGATATTTCAACAAAACGGAGTACCTCCACACTACGTCCTTGCTGTTCGTCAGTATCTGGACGAAACATTTCCTGGTAGATGGATTTGCGTCAACGGATCAACAACGAATGCCGGAAAATTACCCCAGAAATGCTTCAGAACGTCCGAAACCGTTTTCAACAAAACCTGTGCTACTGTATGGATGCTGGAGGTCAACATTTCGAACATTTAATAAAGTGAAAGTTAAGGAAAATTTCTTAATCAAGAAAACATTACTGGTGTAAATGATGGTAAAAGTGAAAAATCATGAATTATTGGTTTTGGCAGATTATTATCTTTAAAAGACATTTTCTCGAAAACTACTGATCCGAATTTAAAAAACTAGGAAGCGTTAAAACGAGAATTTAATGCCCTTTAAAACGATCCCCTTTCTCATTTAAAATTTTAAGGGTGAAGCTCACAACCCCTAGGAGGTTGAAGAGACAAGGTCGAAAATAAACTTAATAAGTTTCCCCACAAAACAAAAATCGACGGGTCCGAGGGATTTTTTAAAAAATGATGATAAATATGAAAAATCGGGTCTGTATCGTTTTCATTGGCCCACCCCGCATAATTAGAATACAAAAGGTATTTCAAATACAAATAAGTTTGAATTGGGCATTAAGTGATTTATAATCACCTCATTATTTTTCAGAATAATAAATATCTGATTAAGGGACTTAGGCAACAATGTCTATTACAATTTTTCTAACGGTTTCATCAGCAAATCAAGTAATGACATAATGATAAAATATTTAAATCTATTTTTCAGAAGTTATATCAAAAAGTTACATTCAATTCCAAGAATCAATTACACGCATTGGTGATGAAGGACTTTTTATACACTGTATCATTACTACCTAAAATTTTGATACTTAAGCGAATATAATATTCGTTATCTCTAGCCTAAATTACAGACACATGTGCTTAGAGTTTGCAGCTGTTTCATTCTCTAATAGCTAAATAAATAAGTATTTGAGAAGTTGTATTTAATTATCAAAGTATATTGTTTTACCTAAAAGCCTTTATTACTACGTGAAGTACTTTTTCACGATGTTCTTTTGATTTAAAATTGTTTCAGTAGGCGTGAATATAAAAATTTAAAGTTAATTGCCCTTCGTATGGCATAACAAGTTGATTATATAAAGCCAAATGCCATTATTATTATATAAAACAAAACCTTCACTTATTATTGATTTAAATTACACTTATTTAACGCAAATTAATTTATTTACTTTCTGTATCTATTTTAGACAAGTCAATTGATTTCAACTACAATTGTAAAAAATTAAAAATTGTTTAAATGGTCTCACCACAGAAATAACAATAGATACCAAGTGTCTTTCTATCATATTAATTTGAACTCTTCGAACAAGATAGCATGCACTCAATAAACTGGCCTTCTCGTTAATATTAATTGCTCCAGTATATTATACGCTCATCTACATATTTAATAAAAAATGTAAGCGACAAGTCGGTATTGTAATCTTTCTTGATTAAATATTTAGCTTTGGGGGAAGATAAGAACATTGGTCTGAATTGTGCCATAAACGTCTGTTATATTTTCCTCGAACTAACGTTTTTACGGTTCAAGCGAAGCAAATAAAAATTAGTGTAAAATGTAGCAAAACGTGCGGCTATTTGATTACAATATTCGGCGGCCCGTTAAATGGGTTGCCTACAATTATTCAACACCAGTTGTGTTGGACACGAACGATCTCTGATAAGTCGCCTCGACAGCGGACATATTCCTTGGTTGTTTCGTGGAGGTATAAAACTTTCCGCGTTGTTTTACAGACCATGTATAAAAATCCTAGGGTAACTGCGATATTGTGCATTGGAAGTGACAGAAGGGGAGAGCAGACAATAAAGCGTGGGGAATAAAAGAGCTTGATCGAAAAAGAAAGTGGATTTGCAGCGTAGCGCCTTTATTTCGAATTTGCTCTCCAGTCGCCGTCATAGAATTTTTTTAATTAGTGTGAAGGTAGCAGGTACACACAGTACAGTTTTCTGAAGCTAAGCAAGAAGCAAATCAGATCCGGTGGGATTCGAGGAAACGGTTTGTCTTCGGACCCCCTGAAAAGAGATATGAATAGATAGAGGCCTTATCAGTTTTACGCTCCACCAGGTTGCCGTACCTTGCAGTCTTCGGATAAGTGTTTATTTGGCCAACTTCTCCTTTCTGCTGGGAATAAATCCGAGTTCAGCTGCTCGCGACAGCCGCCACCATCAACTTAGCGAACCGCACCTCTTTACGACCGACCCAAACCGTTAATAACTTTTTTACACCTTTTCTTGAAATGCGCCCAAGTTTTATTCGTCAATAAGCCGAATCGAACGAGCTATCCCGGTTGAATTTTCCTCGCGCAATATCTTTCCTGGAACGCGTTTCCTAAAGAAGACGCTTTATTTGAGAAACAACTGTTATTCTTCTGCGTTATAAATATTAAAGTCTCTGAAAGTTCGAGCGATATTTCAGCCTCACGGGACCACCGAGGGGACCGCTGCCGTTACTCTTACTAGACTTTCGGGTTTAAAAATTGTACGAGTCTCCATCACTATATATCTGATTCAAATATTAATATTACGGGTGTTACAACTGCAGTTTGTGCTTACAAACAGTTTGATTTATCTAATCTTTTGGTTTATCGCCTCTTCAATACTTTATTTGTTTTAACATACAGAGTTAGAGTCATCAAGTAGGAAATGGATACGCATACCTTCTGCTCTACTCTTGGGACTAAGGCAAGCACGCACAGGAATGTCTCAGTGCGAACGTTTTTATTATACTAAAAGCAAGCGTATTTGTCTGAAGAATGAGCACTGTGATTGTGCGGTTTGCTTTAACTCTATAAAATTAAATGTTAATAAAATATTTTTCGAAATCCGATTTTAAGCTATAAATAAAGCGATTCCAACTCTCTGAGTATCCATACCTGCCAGTCGCCATGCCTCGTATGTTAGCCAGAAGTGGAGGAATCTGATTCTGCTGTTGTCTCAGTTGAAGAAAATTAAAAGTTGGGAATTGGGTCTCCAAATTCCATTTTTTTTAAATAAAATATAAGCCATTCCGTCATTAGAGTATAGGTAGGACTCCGTTTATGTCGAAGTTAGCTTGCTGAGATTCCGGCGTAAATTGAAACAAAAGTATAATGAAGACATACGTAAATGTAACGATTTAGAGACGTTGTTCTGGATATTCCGATAAATGCTTCGAATAGCATGGATGGGTCATATCACCAACCAAGAGGTGTTAAGAAGGATGGGAAGGGATAGAAAGGTATTATGCATTGTACAAAACTGAAAACATCTTGTAATAAAAAGAAGATTGCAAGATAGACACATATACATCTAGAAAAACTGTGATCAACTAGGAGGGAAAAAGAAGAGACTTCTTACTCGCTGTAGTTCTTACGATGAACATTTTTCAGTATAGGATTAGCGCTTTATTTGCACAGCACACACTGAATACATTTCTGTCTTTGTTAGGTGCTTGCAGATTCACATTTCCGACAAAGACGTAGGTCGTAGTGACATCTGCGAACGAAACAACACCAACACTGTACGTGTGACGTATTCTGTCGGCTGACACGTTCAGTAGAAAAAAACAGAGATACTTGAAGAATGTCGCCCTGATGCAGCCAAACATCACTACTTAAATCTGTTTCCAGCAGTATTTAAAATGTTTTGGAGGTTTATATGGCAATATTTTATTTTCTAAATTTACCTAAGAGTTTTTATTTACAATGTTGTTTATTGCTGAAATTTATTTTATACACTTTGTTTTTGCTGGGAAATAGTTCTGTAGATATCCCGGTTTGTTTTGGTTGTTTTTGGTTTTACCATCGCCTTTACCTATAGTGTTTTTGGACGAGACCGATTTTTGCAAAAGGATCCAACAAACGCTCTTGGCAAGACGATACACCGAAAAGTGTAAAAAGGGCCGATTCAGAATCAGAAGGAAAAAGGTATATGAATTTGCATGCTGGCAATCACAATGGATTTATTGAAAACAGCAGCTATATTTTTTCTGCCAAATCAAAATCATCAGACTACCACGATAACATGGACGCGGAAAATTTTGATAAATTCAAAAACAACTTCTGCCTAATTTGCGAGAACTGTCTTTAATTGTCCTTGACAACGCTTCTTGCCATAGCCGATTAACTGAAAAAATGCCCACAAGCAGTTGGAACAAGTCAGTTAAAAAGCTGGTTATCCAAAAACATATACCGTTTAAACCTACAGATTTAAGAATAACTCTTTTAAATTTGGCTAGGCAGCACAAAAAAGAAAAGCGCTACGTTATTGACAAAATGCTGGGATTGCAAAATCACAGTCCTACGATTGCCACCATACCATTGTCACTTCAACGCCATCGAAAATATATGGGGTAAACTAAAAACTAAAATTAGACGAAATTGAACCACTAGTGATAACTGATAGCTATTAACAATGGTGATGATAGCGATGAAGACTTCTTTAGTGATGATTCAGATTCTGATGTGAACGACGTTACATAGTGGTATATTTAATTTAGTTCCTCTTGGTGGTATTCAATGTGCAGTTTCGTTATGAAATTATTGTGTATTCTACTTATACTGTTCACGCCTGTTTTACCATTTACCATTTTCAAGAGTACATTTCAGTAACTGTAATATCCTTTTAATGGCTGTATAACAAAAATGCTATTAACTTATCTTCAACCTCTTAATACCAATTTCCGCAAATCAAAACAAACCGGGATATCTACAGAACTAGTTCCCAACAAAAAGGTTCCCAAATTGTATAAAATAAATTTCAGCAATACACAACATTGTAAATAAAAACTCTTAGGTAACTTTAGAAAATAAAATATTGCCATATAAACCTCCAAAACAATTTAAATACTGCTGGAAACAGATTTAAGTAGTGACGTTTGGCTGCTTTAGGGCGACATTCTTCAAGTATCTCTGTTTCTTTCTACTGAACGTGTCAGCCGACAGAATACGTCACACGTACAGTGTTGGTGTTGTTTCGTTCGTAGATGTCACTACGACCTACGTCTTTGTCGGAACAATTGAATCTGCAAGCAACTAACAAAGACAGAAATGCGTTCAATTTGTACTGTGCAAATAAAGCGCTAATCCAAAACTGAAAAATGCTCATCCTAAGAACTATAATTAATATGATTTGGTTTTTCTCGTTCCGAATCGTATTTAATTATCTAAATTTTAGGCCGCGGTTTATCATTTTGTATCATAGTGTTATTACAATGTCGCGATCATTCTATATCTAGGAAGTCGGACATAATGATAACTCACGATGCGCAAAAGTGAAGCGGACGTAAATAGAAGCGGCGTAAACTAAATCCTACATGCATTCGTATCGGCTTCTCTTGCCTCGTGTGCATGTGCATTCAAATATTAACTTTAACGTTTAATCTTCTCTTCGATGCTTCATTTACTTATTTATGAATATCACACAAGACATGTAAATACATGTAAATCGGCTCTGCAGATTCATTCAAACATTAAGTGCGACTTACATACAGGGTTACCACAAAAGAAATAGACTGTTTTAATATGTTATAAAATAAAAGTTATCTGTGATATCGACATGCATTTTGCGCTGTTAGGTTGAGGAACTGTAGAAGTTTTGATAGGACAGTTGGTAAGTACTGCGCAATCATAATAGCTAAGATGACTGCAAACTCTACCGAAAAATCATACGGGGGTGCTTGAATTCGCCAAACAGAACTCCGGAAGTGTTGTCCAACGACATTTTCGAACACGTTTTGGAAAACCATCACCTACTAGACAGTCGATCTACGATTGGTACAATAAATTTGAAACGATATGTAAAGGCAAAAGTCCGGGAAGACCTCATATGTAAGAAGAAATAGTGGAACATGTTCGTGCTGTTTACCAACGAAGTCCACAAAAGTCAATAACACGTGCAAGTTTGGAACTACAACGTCCACAAAAACGGTGTGGAAAATTTTACGTAAGCGACTGAAAATGACGCCTTATAGATTGCAGTTAGTACAAGATCCATATGATTTATGCGAAGATGACAAGATTAAATGTCGAGATTTCTGCTTTGAAATGCTGCAACGTAATGAAGAAGATGATTTTTGCGAGCGGATAATTTTCAGGGAGGAGTCCACTTTCCACATAAGTGGCAAAGTGAATAAACACAATCTCCGTATATGGGGGACTGAACGTCCGTGAGTGTTGGTAGAGCGTTTGCGGGATTCTCCAAAAGTGAATGTGTTTCGTGCTGTATCTCGTACAAAGGTGTATGGTCCTTTCTTTTTTAAAGGAAACGCAGCCACAGGAGCTACACATCATCAAATTTTGGTAGATTGGTTGATGCCTCAACCTCAACTGCATGAGAACGGGAGGAACATTATCTTCCAACACGATGGAGCACCGCTCCACCGGCACCGTGTCGTTAGAAATTATCTGGACGAAACACTTCCACAGCGCTGGATGGGCTGTGCAACAGCCGTCAACCGCCGCGTTCTTGCACGGTGGCGACCAAGGTGCACCGATCTTACACCGTGGCACTTTTTCTATGGGGATTTGTGAAAGACCTGGTTTACGTCCTTCCGCTTCTTAATGATTTAGATGAGTTAAAACATCACGAGATCTGTGGAAAGTGTCAATATGTTACACCGGGTTTGGAATGAACTAGACTATCGCCTATGTGTGCTGTGTGACACGAAGAGCACATATTGAGCACTTGTGAGTTCCCAAAGTAAACTTTAAGAATTACTTTATGAGCAGTGTAAACAGATTCATGATAATATTATTAGTTTTGGATTGATAAAACAGTCAAAGTGTCTATTTCATTTGTAGTAACCCTGTACTGTATGTCGCACTTAATGTTTGAATGAATTTGCAGAGCCGATTTAAGACAAGCAGTCACAAACTAACGCAACACTTATCGTTATAAAAATAAGTGCTCGTAATATCTGTCGCGTAATACCATAACAAAGTGACATACATTGGTAAAGTCAATGATAACAAAAGTTATAGCAAATAATTAAAACTGAACTAAAGCCATGTTTCTCGTATCTAACTCACTATCTTTTGTCATGGACTATATCAGTTAAACATTACATTACAGCACGGTAAACATGTTGTATAACACTTTGAATCAATACCGCACACCATGTTTTCTCATGAAAGGCATATATGTACTTCCTCCTTTGACTTAGTATACAGGGTGTTAATGAATTACAGGGACAAACTTCTAGGGCTTAAAGTATACATTAAAAGAAACATTTTTTGTTAATAAATATATGGTCAAAAGTGTTTTCTTTCCGGGATAGAGCTTCCCAAAGATTCTTTAAGAAGCGCCTAAATGTAGGCAAATCAATTTACTACCTACTATTGATAAATTTGAAAAGTAGGAAAGAGGGTTTTAATCATCCTGTATTAATTTCCGCCGTTATGGAAACAAATAGTAGGTAGTAAATTGAGTTGCGCTTCTTAAAGAATCTTTGAGAAGCTCTATCCCTGAAAGGAAACATTTATTAACATAAAATGTTTGTTTTTATGTATGCTTTAAGCCCTAGAAGTTTGTCCCTGCAATTCACTAACACCCTGTGTATGTCATAGGCCGGGATGGTAAAGTTGTGATTTGGACTCGTCTATAAATCTTAATGACTTTGGTCCTTGACTGCATAGTTGTACCTAATGTTCACTGTAAAAGAGGTTATACCTATGTAAACTGTATGCGTCCTCAATTAAGTGTTAATACATCAGAGTTTTATGTAGTTCATAAACGGTAAATCAATGTGAAAATAATCCAGAAAAGTTAGGTTAGGAACAATCCATTTTGTGTGTCGGCGCCGCACTGACGACTGTGAAATCGACTCTTAGTATCTACTACGTATCGTATCATTGCATGGGAATAAATGTAATCGGTGGAAACCTATTATTAATCATGTTAGGGGAATATACAGGTTGATTCATATTACAGCGTCTATAATGCCTTTAGTATGATATGCAACCCATTCACAATTTTGACGTGCTCTTTATCAAATAAACTTCCGTAGTAAATGTATTCTTTAAAACTGTTACTACAACTGCTGTTAGGCTTAGGAAGTCCTCGAATACCGACACTAACTTGCTCGTTTTTCAAAGTACTTTTTAGCGCACTGCATAATATTGTGTTTTTAATTGCCACTAAACTCGCGACAACCCTGAAATATAATAGTTTTTTTCCTTTGAAAACATTTTCTTTTTGTTTTTGTGCACTTACTCGAAGTAACAGAACCACCATGTTCGGTTTATATTCGTACGTTTGTAAAGATAACGCTGTTTCAATGGCGGAATTAATTTAAATTCAAAAGTCAACAACAGCTTTATGAGTGTCCTTCTATTTTTTAATTAACAAGCCTTTTATTCGCAAATAAAATTAATGTTATTTAATTTGAACTGGTTTTAATTTTTATTCATTCGTGTAATGTATACTGTAGGTTGGCACAATGTAAAGTAAATGAAATAACTCGTTTCCCCAATTTAAAACAAATTTCAAGCGTGGTAATTGTTGTTCGGGCGGTTTTACTACAATTGTTAGGTATTCTGCAGAACGATTTTCTCACGTTTTCTATATATGTCGTTCTTGTTGCTTGTGAAAAGTTGAATTAATAATAATGCCGCCATGAAAAGGTTGTTCGCTCTCATTTATGGTATTTTTTTGTAGTTAATTTACACCCCAATTTCATTCCTTCTTGTCTCTTTTCCCATTTACATATTAATATAATTAATATTATTTCAGTTTTACTCCATTCATCGCTTCTCTTTAATTGGAGATGATTTTCCAGAAAATTGCAGGCATCTACAAACCTGTGAGCTGAATTAAAATGAATACCCACCTTTCTTATATTTAGTGCTTTTAAATAATTATTTCTTAATTTTGTTCTACATGCATATTCATGATTAATCACCTAAAGGTTTTTTATTTCTTTCTTTTTTTTATTTTTTACTCTACGGTACTAATTTGAGTCCGGGAAATGGCACATTATGGTACCAGGTACTGTAATATTACATTACCGGACTGTTACCTTAATAACTTTTGTTTCTGTTAAATAATCAAAGTCACATAGGAACGTATCCGTTAAAATAACAATTTATTTTTTAATAAAATGATAACTTTGCCTATTGTCAAATATGACATTTAAAATTTTAATTTTACTTTTTATTTAAAATCGTTAACAGTATGAAATAAATCGTAGTACGATACATGTTCGTGAAGTTATTATTATGGTACTCGTTCAGATATTCTTGACTCGGCTCCTTCGTCGCCTCGTCCATAAACATCTAACTCGTACCGTAATAAATCACTTCCCGGACTTGTAACGTAAATTACTATTGTTATATTCTGATTTTAAATCGATGTTATTTTTTTGATTCCTTTACCTGTGTAAAAATGAATAGTTTTCTATTTTTAACCCTTCTATTTAAGAAAAGCGCTTGTGTATGCAGATAGATGTTTTGCTAAAATAACATTTAAGATTTTTTTTATGGATGTAGCATAAAATCAATAACATATCAGAATCTGTCAATTCATAATATGTGTATAAAGTGCAGTTCTTCGGTTTCTACCGTTGGTCTCTGCTGTTCCTAATCTTGCTGACTTCGTTGGTGAAATACATATATTTGTTATTTATTTATTTGATAGCTCACCCATGGCTTCTTGATTATATCGTTTCGTTTTTGTTACTACTTTTGTTAAAATCCTTTCGTCTGCCGCGTGCTTCTCCTCAGCACTGAAACAATTTCACATCAACTCTAAACGACATAAATACAAAGGATTTCGTAATTTAGACCCAATGGTTGCCAAAGTCGCATACGTGAATTATGTGTGGTGGGTTGCAGTCCTCAACAGCCTTTGCGTCACGCTGCTGGGCGTCTTCTCTGCCACATACTTCTCCTCGGCGCTAAGGCAAAAACACGGGGACTTAGGAAGGCTACATAACAAACAAACATGAAACAAGAAACATATTGCAGGAAGTATCATCAGTCCGTTTTAAATATAAATCCGCACATCAGCGAAACAAAATGCATTTCGCTGATGTACGGATTCAAATATAAAACTTCTTCTTTAAGTACAGCTTCACTGATTTAACCTTGCTGGTGGAAGCTGCGCGGCGCGAGAAAGAGTGGGCACTAGGAGGAACAGAGAGGAATACAATGTATATGGGCAGTTAGCATTCGGTACCCTCAGTAAAAGAAACGCGCTTACGTTTTCCCTGCTTTAATTTTAGATTGAAACTCCATTGCACGCACTCTTCACTAGAGTGCACAGGGATGTTGACTGCTGCAAACACACGGTGCAAATGACCTCCAGGCCTCCCCCACCAATTTTGTGGTAGTGCGCAATGTTCACTCACAAGCATGGTTAAATCAGTGAAGCTGTAGCACTTCTATCGAACGTTGGCTATCATTAATGCTATTTCAACTTTTGAAACTGCAGCTCAGAACAGAGATGTCGTGCTCTTGTTATACCACTATCGTAGATTTTTAAGCCACGAGGTACGCCTTCATCCTGGTCTTCTCTTTTCCTGAATTTTCCCCGGTACAATTAATTGTAGTAAATTGTATTTTTCGTTGCGCATTATGTGAAGTATTCAGCTTTCTAATCTTGATGGCATGTAGGACATCTGTGTTTTTTTCCATTCTTTGAAGGGCCGTTTCAATAGCTGTTCTGTCGGTCCATGATATTTTTAGAATTCTTCTATACACCCATGAAACAGTGTGTTGTTATTTTGTGAAACATGATTCTTATTAAACGTTTCTTTGATGTTCGGCCTCACGGTCTTATCTGAACGACATAACTTCCAGGTAAGGGTTTTGACATTAAGACTCTAGGATTGCCAACTGGATTGGAGAATTGTGTATAATGGGTTGCAGCACAAGATTTTTATATGCTGCGTGGTAATGTTAGGAATCGACATCAACTATAATCGACGTTTTGCTCAGAAAGCTGAACTACCACCATATATAGGGTGCAGTACCGATAATAATAATTTATGGTTTGATTAAATAATACTAATCATTTGATAAATAAAAAGTGGCCGCCTTGAGATGACAAATATATCGAGCAGGTGTTTCTATTACCAAGCAGAGCCATTACGTTAAAAACCTAAAACTTTTTTACGGTAGCACATTCCGCCATCATAAATCGTCTTTAATGGCGGAAAATGAAGAAGTTACAGCGCTAACTATAAGTATTTTTGATGTAGTATCTGTAAGCCGCCTCTGTTGAATAAAAATTAGCCTTCTTAAACATACGAACTGCAATTCTGAAATATTCCGCCTTTGAACAGGACTTAAAATTTATTAAACTAGTGGCTGTATCAACATAAGAAGCCACATCAATACTGCAAAGATTTTTAGGGTAACGCATGCAGCCATTTTTAATTCCAATCAAACGTAATTAAACCAAACTAAAATGGGATATAAATATAAGGAATACAGTTGATTTTTAAGTGCTGTAATTTTTTAATTTCTGACTAATGGGGAAAGGCTGAAAATAGCGTAACCAAACATTCTTAAAAAATGTTCTCTCTTAATCTAGTGTCTGTATTGACAAGAGTTTTTGTGCCACCTGTAAGAGGATATTAATGAAAAACTAAAAATTGCAACCATACATAACCTTGTTAAATTGCGTTAACAACATGCGAGTACTACGAGCAATCACTTCCTTTTACAACAATCAAATAAGAGTTTATTTGACAGCAGCGTTGATAATGTTGTCTCTTCTTGCGAAATAAAACCGTCAAACGTTTTCCACGTTTCAGAGTTTGAAGTAAAATTTCTAAGTTGTTTTAGGCATGGGTAGGAAGGATTCCTGAAATATATAAAATGATTGACGTTTTCCGTGTTCTGATCCTTTGATTTTCCCCATTCTTCGAGAAAACTGTAAGCTCTTGTACAATTTGAATACAAAATTATATTCCCCAAGCTATTTCCCGTAATTGACATAAAGATTATTTCGGAAAGTTAAAATTTTGACTGTGCTAGCGTTGACGAGTTTTGAACAAATGTATTTTGTTTCCTAAAGTTAGACTAGTTGGTAATGCGCTATGTGGGTTGCATATCATATCAGGCGCGTCAAGCAATTCACGTAAAGCACTTTGTACAAAAAAACAAGGAAGTGAAAAAGTTTCGAATGAGTTAGTTAGTTTGAATTGTTAATGTATTTTTTAAAATCTTCGTTGGTAACGGAGTAGTGATTAATGCAAGGTTAAATTTAATTTTGCATTTAAAATATGTAAATATACCGGATGATTCTAGAGAGACTACATAGCTACCATTCCAAAAATAGGCAACCTAAAATACATACGACAACGCCAGTTAAATGTTAAGCATGCCAAACAGGCATCTCCGATTCACAATGCAACAATGAAAATTTAGATTCCGTAGTATCTTATGATATGTATTTTGGGTTGCCTATTTTTCGAATGGTAGGCTCGTACTCACCCGCCAGTTATCCTGTGTAATAGTATATTTCATTAGGAGTCTGGAAATAAGGATTTTTCCGTGCGCGCTTTACAAATTCTCGTGTGAGGCGAAGCCGAACACGGGAAGTCATGCAAGCACGGAAAAATCCATTTCCGGACGTGTAATGAACGATACTTTTTATTATACTTATCTGAAAACAACGCAAAAAAGGATAAAAAGTAAATTTAGAACATTTTATTTTCAAAGTAATCATAATACATCGTAATACAAACATGATTAACATTTCCATAGCAACGATATATTTATTATCGGCATTGTTTTATTTTCTGTCAGTTTAATTCATGTTAGTTTTAAAAAATGTACTCGGAAGAAACTCCAGATATTCCTATGAACATATTAGAGCTAGCGGCACAAGCCAGTGCTGATTTGTTACCAGCAAAATCCAGGATTTAGCGCACGGAAAAAAAAACGGAGATCGGGAAAAATCTTCCGTGCGCTGTTCTGAAAATGCCACCTTTACGTCTTTGTAAAAACAAATGAAAATAAGGTGTTGTCAGATAAGTATAATAAAAAATTATTAACGTCTGCTCGTTTAATTTTCGGAAAAAACTGTAAACCTTGTTACGGGCCAAACGAACTTTTTCGTCAACCCGCAACCAGATAGGCGGAAAAAGGTCTGCAGCTTAGCTCAGAGGAGTAGGAGGGGTTCACGGAAATAGTTTACGGGAGGAAATCTTCCTGGTTATGTACAGAGTAGGTCAAAATTAGTGGCCGCCACCTTCCAAATCACAGCTGATTGCAGGTTCTCATGGAAGGCCGAGAAGCCAGCAACTTACGGAAATCGGACTCACCTTTATTGTGCCTCCCTCCTGCTTATAAAGCTTACAAAATTCGTACACCCACAAATACAAAATGTACAATAATAAAAGATGTAATAAATTTTAAAACACATATAATTAACCTTTTGAGAGTAACTGACGGTACAAAAAAATATGACAGTAAGTAGTAATATTTTACTCAATACAACAATCGGTTAAAGGGAACGTTCGATTAAGGGGGAGCTCGCCGCCCCTGGCTTACGGTATTTAAAATCTTTCAACAAATCTACGTGGCCAGTGGCGTCTGAGTTTACAAAAATAATACAGTATGTAATTTCTTTCTACAATTAACAGCAAACAAAAAGAAATGACAATCGACGACTGAAGGTCGCCTCTTGTCGCCTTAAAAAAAAGGTTCAATCACTTAGAATTTTGCAAGTTAACGCTTAAAAGGTTTTTTTTTCACAACACATAAAAACTAATTCCTTTACCTTGATTTTCGGTGAATGAGGTAGAAAGAGAGGCACAATTTCGGGGTTGTTTTCCAGATGCAGGTACAGTCTGGGGGGGGGGGGGGTATTTTCAGGTCCGGGAAAAAGATAAGCGATGTTCCTCGGGAGACTTTGGGTCGAAATAATTGCTGGTACGACCCTGGGGATTAGATTGCTTCCCAAAGGAGTTCAGACGGTTGAAACAACGGCTCCAAGAAGCACAAACTTCCATGGGTTTTTAAATCGCTTATATCCGATAAAGATCGAAAGGACGATTACACTTAATTGTCCATGCACCAAAGCTTAACAGTCTGCAAATTTTTATGTAAATCCGACTTGATCGAGTTTCTATTTGGCCAAAGCAAAATACCTTACGATAAAACTCAGTTTAGCAGAAGAACCGCGAATAAAACCCGATCTTCATGATACGTCTGTCTGGGCCCAAAGATTAGCGCCTACTAAATCTCCCCCCTCGCCGCAAAAGCATTTCCCAGTCTAATTTGATCTAGAACGAAATTGACACGTGCGTTTTCCGAGAAAAGCTTAAAAGGCAATATCTAGAAGGCTATCGCTGCTAACAAAGGAATTCTCGGAAATATTTTGGTCGCCGCTGATAAACATATCAAACGTTAGGTTAAATTTTGAAAGTGGCCGCTCATAAATTAAATATTTGAAAATAACGGAAACTGTAATCAACATAAAAATTGCAATTAAAATAGAAAATTGATTCCTATAAAGCGGCAATCAGAATATTGCTTTAATCCAGATGGAGCGGCACAATCACATGAACATAACCTTTTCCATTTGCCTAAATGTAAAATAGGTTCCCTAAATGATTCCACATTATTACATGAAAGTGTTTGAAAATTTTTGAAATTTTGAGTATTTTCAGTGTTTACCATTTTTTGAACAAATTCATATTGTCAGGAATAATTAGACTTCTTACACACATGCTATGTGGGTAGCATATTATATCAGGCGCATTTGTAGTTCAATTTAAACCACCTTTTACAAAAAAAGGAACTGAAAGAAGTTTCGATTCAAGCTAAGAATTTTTAACGTATTTTTTTTTAAATCTTCGTCGGTGACGGAGCAGTGATTAATGCTACGTTAAATTTAATTTTGCATACGAAGTAGGCGAGTTTGGAAAATCCTTCGGAGTTTCTGCGAAAGCGGAAGGGTGGGAAATGTACGTACACTGCGTAGTTCTTCTTGGAAGATTAGTGGGGACCTTATCGATCTAGCTTTTAATCAGCTTATTAAAGTTTAATAGTACCTACACGAATCCATACTTCACCTCGCTCTTCGCACACCTGAATATGTAAAGCTTCTCGTGTTACAAAGGGACAGAATCGTCCCATCAAGGCGACGACAGTAAGCAGCCCGGCCTATCGGATCTACCCTTTTAGATTGACAAGATCTACCCCTTAACCGGCGTTTCATTCCTCATCAGAGGGTTAGCGATATTTAATTAGCGAACTCAAGTCTGTCACACTCCCGATGTTTGGATTCTTAACAATATGCGTAAACTCCTAATAATTTTCCCTTCGTGGCTTTCACGAGGCTCCCCACGTAGCAGTATTCGTGATGAGCGGCTTCGAAGTGTGGTCGTAAGAAATTGTCTGGGGATGGCTCCGAAAATCGAATTAAAATTTGTAGCGCAATTTGGCGAACCCGAACGAGAAGCTTTTGCGGGAAATTCTGGATGGTGTATGGAGCTGCAAAATGTAAACTCAAACCCGCTCGAGTTATGCAGCGGTCGACTTCGTGCCCACGATACGGCTCAGGAATGCCAATAAAGCGACCTATTCTGGAGCCTATTCGTTCAAACAATCTACCATTTGTAACAGTCCAATTAATTGCAAATTTTAGTGACCAAACTGCAATATCGCGGGTTTTCCTTCTCGCCCTTTTCCGCAACGGCCCAAAGTATTAATTAACTCGCAACCTGTTCCCGCAGTGTACACGGCTGATGTCATTTTCATACAATTACGGATTAAATATCCAGTTGTATAATTTTCTGGTTCATTCATGTAGAGAGTGATAATGACAAATGGAATATATTGTAATTAGCTAACAATCATCGAGGTAGTTTGTTTTTGAAACATGTATGTATAAAATATACAAATAAATATTGAGCCCCTGGCAAACTACCTAAAACTGCAACCAAACATACACATGTGTAGTATTTTGTTGCTTACACATGCGTATGGTGAGTTTTAGTTTAGTTCGCCGTGGGTCGAGTATTTCATATTCCAAGGCATACGCAGAAGAAAAAGAAACTACAGTAAAATCTCATTGTCTCAAACCTCGGTTTTTGGAAGTTCTTGATCAGTCTAATTTCGCCGAGAGTTCAATCCAATTCCTATAGCTTTATCTACGTAAAATTTAAATCCACGGTGATTTTATGCCGCTGTTTATTTATGAAATTTGACATAGTCACTTATTTGTTTCCATAAGGATTTCTTGAGAACTACCGACTTGAACGAGACCTGCTTCTGCTTACGTATCGACACCACAAATGAAATTCAGCTCTAAAGCGAACCTCCATAGACTTAAACTAAACAAAATGCAAAAAGCTTTCGGATATTGGATATTTTTTGTGAATCGGTATTCACGGGACCCGTTGAAGGCACAAAGCTTAAACCCTTTATTTTGAATAAATTTTTTTTGTAGTACTACTGTAAGAATTTTAGTGCGGAATTTGGAATTTGAATTATTTACGAATCAACCAAATAAATAAGCACAATTTTCATAAACAATGTACTTTAAAAATCACTCTTTATAAGTATAAAACTAAAACAAAAATTACGTAACAATATCGACTCCAAGTCCAATACAGAACCTACTTCCAAATTATAATAAAACCAAATATTAAATTGTTTATTCTACAAGCAAATGCAGAACGACGCAACTTATAAATATCGCCCAGAAACCATTCACAAAATTTTTGCTTCTAAATTCATCCTCAGACTGTAAGACTAGGGTTTAAGCAAGGCCTTCATGTTACGAATGCCTCGGTGTAAGCCCTTATCTTATAAAGCTCCTCAGCTTCTGTAATAAGACTGTGAGATGTCTGTAACGTAAGTGATATAGTACTAATTGGAATTTTTCCTCGATGACTTCCAGAATTTAATTATTTATTTCACTTTTGTATGCTAAAAATCATATCTTTCAGGATTGATGTGTTATGACTACATTTAATTTCGGAATTATGTTCTACGCTTCCGGTATATTGTACGCAAGGTAAAATGCTCAACGTAGATACAATTACCAACTGTTCACCAATGCACGTAAACAGAAATCTGCCATTGTTCAGGGTCGAAATCGTAATTCGTATGGCCGTGGTAGAGCCAGGTGTCAGAGTTTTCAGGTCGCGCTAGCCCCTCTGACTACTACCACCGTAGTGGTACCGGGACCGACGGTTTCGACATGCCCTCCGACGCACGGCCGGTCGCTGATGATGTACCGCTAAACGGGTCACCCACTCTAGTAGTGACCCGGGTCTGCGTTGCTTAACTTTAGTAACCGTTTGACCGACACCAGCAGCATTTGGCTATGCGACTACGTTTCAGGGTAATCCTCCACTTTTTTACATTTTAAAGGAATTAAAATGTGTCATATGTTAAGGAGGCGGCCGTGGGCTAAAGGTTAGAGCGTTAGACTTCTACACTGAAGGTCCTGGGTTCAATTTCCGTTACAGAAAGATCGGATTTTTAACGGCCGTTCTCCCTCGCAAGGCAATGGCAAACCAGCGAGGTATTCTGCCTAGTAAATTTTCTCTGGAGTAGAAGTGTTTACACTTCTCGTGGTTCGGATCCCACATTAAGCTGTAGGTCCTCGATGTCTGTGGCATTCTAAACGCGCAACACAGGCATAGAAGAGAAGATCGCTACGTCTCGTAAGAGGTAAAGCACTCAAAACAGAAGAAGATATTATGTTAAGACAAAAATAAACTACTTTGAAATGGAAGTAATTTCAAGGTTCCCTCTTAAGCCAGTTTGTGAGAGGAATTAAAAACCACCTGCATTTCAAACGAAATAAAAAGGAACGCCCCTTACATACGTCCTTTCTAGACCTTGGTTTTTACACAATTAAAAATAATATCAGCATATCAAGTAAAAGAAATATTACGTTTCCTTTCAGTTCAATATGGTATAATATTTAAGAAGAATCTATTTGCAAAGAAATGTATGTTCCCTTTCAATCCAATTTTTGCAACACCTTCCATGAATTGAGCATTACAAGTACAGCCTATGTAAATCCAAGTTTTACAATATTTAAAATTTCTGCATTTCAGAGAAAAGAAATATATGTTCTCTCTCGACCCATGTGTTTGTACTATTTCAAAATATTCATAATTTCAAGATAAAGACAGATTACATTTCTTCTCAGGTCAAGCTTTTGTACTATTTATATTATAATATTTGAGAAAAAAATTCATATTTACGTTCCCTTGTAACTTTAAAGTACCGTGAGCCAACCAAATCAAAGAAACCCTTGGAATTCCAAAGTCTTGTCTTAGATTCATCTGTAATTATAAAAATGTAAACATTATAAATATTTTTAACTATCATACATTAATAATTGACAGATTCCATTTCAAATTTTATTAGTTTATTTATTGAATTAATTGAGTACAGCAGAAGTCATTACAATGATTACATATTACAATACTGTGCATTTAAAAGATGTTAACAGTGGAATATTGAATTTTCATATTAGAATCTTATTTTCATCATGGTACAAAATGATGAGTGGCAATAGTCATTTCTAAAAATTTCAACAGTTTTATCCGAGTGAGGCTGCAAACTTCATTTATAACAATTTCTATCAAACTACCAAGATTATTGTGAATAATTTTAGAGAAAGTGTAAGCCTTGATAGGAAAAGGGATCAGGAAGACCTGTGAAAAGAACTGCAGAAGTTATTGATAATGTTAGGGATATCATGGAAGCAACTCCTTCTAAGCCGATCAGAAAACTACGCCAAGAAATTGATTCGTCAAACGATGCTTGCCGAACATAAAAAAAATATATTTGAGCATGTTTCCATACAAATGCAAATAGCTCATCAACTTTTACCTCGTGATTTCCAACCTACAACAAATTATTGTCCCTGGTTCTTAAACAACGTTAATAATAATGACATTATGGATCTTTCTTGGTTCAGCGATGAAGCCTGGTTTCACCTCAATGGTTATCTTAACAGCCGAAATATGACAGTATGGGCAACAGACAATCAGCATATGTTTGAGGAACTACCGTTACATCCACAGAAGATCGGTTTATGGGTCGCTATTTCAAGAAGACGAATAGTTTACAAATTTTTTGCAATAATATATCTGCCGATTATTATCGTCAGAATATCTCAATCCTCTTTTTCAATAAACTTTATGATGATGACGTAAGAAATGGTTATTTTAGCAGGACCATGCCACAGCACATACTGCTAATCATATCATACAATTTGTACAATAATTTTATGATGATCGGTTAATTAGCAGACATTTGTTATCACCAAGGTCACCTGATGTTACAGTTTCAGACTTCTTTCTATTCCCTTATCTAAAAAACAATATTTTTAGTAATACACAAAACCTAAAAATTCCAAGGGTGTCCTCGACTTGGTTTGTTATTGCTTTCGCACAAAAAATACTCAGGCTTTACAATTTTAAGGTTTTTAGGTTCATCCGATCTACGTTTCCTTTCGATCCTTGTTCTTATATTTCAAAAGTTAAATATGTACTTCCGCATTCAAAAGGAAGAAAAATTACGTTTTCTCTCAACTCGAGGTTTTGCAGTTCTTTAGAAAAAATATACAACTAAATTTCAAATGAAAAGAAATTTACCTTCCCTTTTAACTCAACTTTTCCCATATTCATTCAAGAGGAATTAAACATTTTCAGCATTTCAAGTAAAAAATACAGTCCACATACCCTCAGGTATTAAAATTTCCTGTATTTCAGTTTAACAGAAATTTACTTTCTCTTTCAATACAAGTTTTTATAACATAACCTATTTTAGTAATATTTTACTCGAATGAAATACGCCAGGTAACTAACTAAAATCAATTTGCTAATATGTATATGATAGCCTTCAGGGACTGTTTTAGTAAACATTCGTACAGAAAAATGACTGTATTTTAAAAATACCCAAAAATTTTAATTTGTGGTAGTCTATGATAAAACAAAAGCTAACGCTGATAATAGTTTTCAACTGTCATATAAATAACGCTGGAAAGTTGGATTTTGAATTGTTTGAGAACTGCTGAAATGTAAAAATTGCTTATAATTTGAGAGGCTAAAATTTTTAATTTCTTTGTAACATTGGCTTGAAAGAAATACTAAAAGTGTTTAATTTTTATGCAGCGTTGAAAATTTTAGATTAAGAGAGAACCTAAATTTCTTATAATTCTTCTATTGTAAAAACTAGGATAGCGAGAAAGCCTAAGTATTCTTTTCGTTTGAAATGCTGAAGGTCTTTAAGTCCTTCAGGATGTTCTAAAAGTTGAGTTACGAGGAAACGTTTTTTCTTTTTGCGTTAAGTCCAAGTTAGTTACGTGGCATATTGTTCATGTACTCTGCATTAAGCAGTGGCTGTGGTATATCAAACCTGCTAATCTTCGTTGTATAAATGTTTACAAAATATCACTCTGTATGATGGTTACGCTGATTCATCCCTATTATCGACCAGAAATGGAATAGTAGATTGTACAACTTAAACTAGAATATGACGTTATCACGAGCATCTTGTAACCGTATGACGTACCAAATAGGCAACGTCACGTTAAGAAAAATAATTGTCTTCTATAAAAAAATGTAATTATAATGGTGCTAGACGATAACGAGAACTAACAAGCGAGCCGGGCGCTAATAAATCAAGCAAGAAGGCACAGAGATAAATATTGGTCGCGGAATATGAGCAGCAGCTTCTCGACCAAGTTTTAAATGTGCTCCGCACTATTGTTTGTTGGGGCCGGCTTTTGTTGGAGCTAAATAATTCAGACCGGGAACAAATGTCACTCCGGCTTCCGTTCCCTCGAACTGCTTTGTTTCGATTCGTTCGCGTCTAATCTCTGATTCGACAGACGTTTTTCTAATTACAGTTTGTAGTGTTTAATAATCAAGTCTTGCTTGAAATTACTTGTTTGGTGACAAACTTATAGACAATATGGTGTCTCGTTTTCATCAACAGACTGTATTTTCATATACGACCGGTGCCTCTACGGAAATTTAAATCACTGGTAGATTATAATATTTAAAAGTAGTTTCAAATGATTGAGAACCTTAACACTATTGGAAAAATGAAATTTATATTTTAAAAATTATGTAATGCCTTTTGCTTTTGTATGGGACTATTAAATGGTAAATTTTGCTAAGAACAAAGCTACCAAAAACGCAAAACAAGCTTTCAGCGGACTGTTTGTGGGATTATGTTAATTTGTGTGCTGGAACATACGATTTTAGCCTACAAAAACTTTCAGCACTCGATGAATAATAGTAGCTTCAGTAAAAAACTGCAAGAGCAAAATTCACATCTATGCCATGTACATGGTGTTCAAATTCAGGTTGTACGCAATACTTAAGGACGTATGGTAATTCTTAGAATGTAACCCAGGGGTCGGCAATGCGTGATGTTTCGTAAAAATATGAAACCTTAATCCTTAAGTTGGGAGGTCGAAGAATATTCATGTTGTGCATTGGATATAATAATTCAACCCTGTTGGTAATCTTTTTGATGATGTATGATGAATAATTAACACAAGCGTGTATTGGTAATAGTATATTATTATACGAGTTTCATAACGGGCTTATTGTAGCACGCGTGGGTTTGGGGCACGACGAGCGTAGCGAGGAGTGCTCCAATGGAACAAGTGCTACAATAAGCCCGTTATGAAACGAGTATAATATACTATTTTATCTACTTTGAGATACTTGTTATGTAGAAATTCAAAATTTCTGATAGAGTTTGTGGTTATGTATATTCGACATCTGACATTTGTCGTTTTATGACCAAAGTGAAAGCAAATGTCACGAATCTTAAAAACCTAAAAGTTACCAAAAACAGTTTAATAATAGAGGATTTTATTACCAAAAACAGTTTAATAATAGCCTCCATTATTAAACTGTTTTCGGTATCATAATGGACCTATTATTAAATCAAAGTAGATAAAATATGTTTATTTAGCACAGCGAGTACTATACAAGTTACTGCTGTGGAGTATCGACGAGAACTGAGTGCTGGTTGCACTGTTTGAACATTTGGGTTTTCGGGATCTACCTGAACAACCCTTTACATAAAAGTGATAGGCAAATAAATGGTGAAATTCAATGGAAAGCTTAAAGATCACAAAATTACATTACTTAATCTTAAAAGGTTTTCGTTGTACATTTTGGAAGAACTATGTAACAGGTATTTCCAGAAAATATACCTATTATAAATTAAGTACAATTCAGCTGCCGCAACAGTGAACAACAGATTTTATTTTTTATCGTTCTCTATTTTAATAACGACTTATTTAAACAAAACAGCACGAAATTGAGTAACATAACATTCAATTATAAGTAACTAGGAAGCAATTTACTAACAAGACCAAAAAATGTCACATTTCGACTGGCTCCTTCTATTGGTTTCACTAATCACAAAACTGATATATATATATATATATATATATATAGTATAATAGTGAATCATTGACAGGGTATACGATTACCTACCAAAACCCCAGTAGCTCGCAGGTACTCACCGGAAGGTTAGTAACGGCCACCACACCAGCTGCCACACTGAGTGTCCGGTACATACCCAGAGCCTCGCCACCCCGGCCCGTATGACATTCAACGCAGGAACGAATTCAATATTTCGTGGATCGAAAAATATACCATTTCTCGACTTAAGGGATAGATCGGTTTCATAGCTGAACTTACAAAAAATCATTTTCTTAGAGGTACCGCATGACGTCCGCCCCCCATCTGCCTGCCACCACTTATTGGTTACTCAAGTGGCCCGATCCCTCGAAAACGTTGCCGACCCCTGGTGTAACCCATTATTTCAAACCACTAAAACTTCCTGTAGTACAAAGCTGGTAGATCAAGACTTACATCCATAACACCTACACAGTGTGCAAACTTTGGTATGCAATGTCTAAGGAATTATGTTCATTCGTATGCTCCAACCTGCGATTTTGATCTCTAAAAGCTTTCAACACTCGTAAGGAGAATAATAAATGCCGGAATTCGTCAAGACACTTCCAATGAGTACAACTGCAAGATCACGATTTTATGTCGTAATGTTGCAATTCGCTATTTTGGTCTAGAAAGTAGAATAATAGATTTCGAAATTCGGAAACACACCGTTCAGTGTGGGCATACATGGCCAAGACTTACATCCATACCAAGTGCACATCGTTCAATTCGGGATATACTGAGTGCTTGAAAAATTGATTAGGTTCATTTATATGCTGTAACATGTATTTGAACGTCGAAGTATAAGATATTTCGAGATCGGCAATGAATGCACCAGTGTAAGGCTTACAGATTACGGCTTACATCCATACCATGTGTACAATCTTAAAATTTGGTACATACGCATTGCCTGCGAAATTACGTTAATGTACTGCTATTTACAATTTTTGTCTACACAAACTTTCCGCTTTTGAAGAAGAATAATAGATTCGAGAAATCATCAATGTGTACACAGTGTCCAAGACTGAGGTATAAGCAATGCCTAACTAATGACCTTAGCCTGTAGATATTTTCAGCGGTCAAAGAATGCCAAATTTCGGAATTCGTTCATGAACGTTCCAATATAAGAATCCAAATTACGTCCATGCCATGTACACAATGTTCAAATTCTAAACACATACTTGTACACAATATCTGAGGAATTATATAAATTTGTAGGCTGTAACACACGATCTTGTATTACAAGCACTCCCAAGCACTTGATGAATAATAAGAAATGCCTGAAGTAGCTAAGGAAAGCTCTTGTATGAGACTGGAAAATCAATGCCATGTTCACAATATGCTGATTAAGAATTTATGGAATATCTGTGAAATTATCTTAGTTTCTATGTTGTAATCCATGCAACATTAAGGTTTTCTTCCATACCATTTACAGTGTTCACACACTATAGCTGACAATTGACGGGAAAGCTGCTTTCATGGGAGATTTCAATAAACGCGTAATTACCAAGCAACTGGTTTAAATTTCGGTGCGTGAATAAAGCAGGTGGTGAAATATACAAATGGTCGTCAGGCACTATTTTCGAGAACTTCGACACTGTGTTATAAATTGCGGTTTGTTTTGGACAGTTCGCGTGGACACTATTGTTGGTATTAAAATTTATTTCACGTCTGTTGTCATATCAAAATAAGGCGATAATGTGCCTCGTAGTAAACCTATTGTGCTTAATTGTTTTTTGTTTTTGTACCTCTTAAACAAGTAAATTGTGTTTGTTTCCTCTTATCCTTTTACAAGTAAATGAGTTATTCAATTTGTTTTTATTGATTTTGTTGATTAATGCATGTCATTTGGTATTTACGTGCTAAAATTTACAATAAACAACAACAATTGAAGCAAGCTTCTGTTTTAAAATGAAACAATTAACATTTGTTTAATTTGGGTGTTAAATAAAAATAGCACATATTGAAATTTAAAACTGCACATCAGTTTAATGGAATTGTGAACAAAGGGCAGTCTTAAAGACAGAATTTCGTTCGCAGTGTTGGTGTAATGAGACTACTGAAACTAGAAGGGGTCGTTAAAGTAAAAGGTTTTGAAATAGACATTGCAGAGATTTTTTAGTATGATGTGGTGGGTAGTTCAATGGTCATAGTGTTGGTTTTCTGAGCATCAAGACATCTATATGCAAAACCTAAACCCTATACTGCAACCCACCACACATAATTCCCCGGTCCGGCCTTGGCAACTGTCATTCAGATTCGACATTAAACTGTAGGTTTCCTGCGGCGAGGAGAAACAAACACGTAGCAGAGAAGAATGCTCAATAGACAGATTTTACGCATGCCCTTCTCTTCTTTTTTAGCAAGACCTTATCCACTCCTGGATGTAAGCCTCCGCTCTTTGTTTTCACCTTCGCTTGTATAGTGTAGTTGCTCTATGGTTTTTAGTTTTAGATGGTATGAGCGAATTTTTGCCTCCCCCGGAATCTTTCTTGTCATAAAAGTACTATCCATCTATGGTTCGTTTCCGTTTGTTTTAAGATTCCCCATGTTGGGGGTTTACTAGCCATAATCTTCTACGTTGACTAGATAGATGGGTTGGAAGATGGTTAGGGAAAAGATAGGGATTTGTTTAGCGAATATAGTAGGGATAGGACATTATTTTCCCGGCAAAAGTAATGTGGAAACCAAGAGCTCTCGTGGGCAGCTCCCTAAGTAGGTCTAACCTCACTTGGGAACAATGAGGAGTACCTACCTACTACCCGTGGGTGGACTGTTAACTATTTTAATTGACAAATACATTTGTGTTACATTACCATTGGTTAGAATTTCTGCAGATTTTTCAGTATAGCTTTTTACAACATCACCATCATTATCATCATCACCCAGCCTCTCTAGTCCATTGTTGAACATAGGTCTCCCCAAGTTGCTTCCAATTTTCTCTATTTTGAGCAGCTGCGATCTAGTTGATCGAAACGCTCTTAAGATCGTCCGTCCATCTAGTTGGCGATCTTCCCCGATTACGTTTATCGGCTCTCGGTCTCTATTCAACGATCTTTTTTGTCCATCGACCGTCTCTTAATCTTCCTAGGTCACCTGCCCAATTCCATTTTTGTTTTGCAATGCGTATTATAACATCCTCAAAGCTCGTTCTTCTTCGTATTTCTGACTCTGTCTCTCAGGATTAATCCAAGCATAGATCTTTCCATTTTACGTTGCGTGACTTGTAATTTCTTCGCTGTTGTTTTGGCGAGAGTTAGTGTTTCTGCTCCATACGTTAGGACCGGGAGAACACATTGGTTGAAGGCTTTTCTTTTCCAACTAGTTGGAATGCCGGGCTTAAAAATATCTCGTAATTTTCCATATGCGGCCCAACCTAGACTTATTCTCCTTGGCAACTCGCACGTTTGGTTATCTTTACAGATTTTTATTTCGTGCCCGAGATAATTATATTTTTCGACTGTTTCGATTTCTGTATTCGCAAGTTTCATCTGTTCACTAAATACTAGGTTGGTCATCATTTTGGTTTTAACATATGTAATTTATTTTCAATCCGTTATTTACTGTAACTTCCATAACATTTCGTTGGCCTTTTTATAGTCGTCCGCTATTAATACTATATCGTCTGCAAAGCAGAGGTGGCTTAATTTTTCTCCATCAATGGTAACTCCTAGGTTTTCCCACTCCGTCATTTTCAATACGTGTTCTAATATCGTAATGAATATTTTTGGAGATCAGGTGTCTCCTTGTCTGATTCCTTTATTAATATTTATACTGTTAGTGGTTTTATGGAGTTTTACAGTTGTGGCGGCATTTTTGTATATTTGGTGGACGATATTGGTATATCTATGGTCAATTCTATATTCTTTTAGTGCTTGTAGGATGGCGGTCATTTCCACGGTGTCAAATGCTTTCTGGAAATCGACGAATATTAGGACTAGGGGTCTGTTATATTCTAATGTTCTTTCAATTACAATTTTAATATACTGCAGATGGTCGTTCGTTTCGTAGCCCAGCTTGCTCTCTGGGTTGATAAAAGTCTAGTTTCCTCTCCAATCTAGTGGTGATTACTCGGCTAAATACCTTGTACAGATGGTTTAAAAGGCTGATGGATATATAGTTTTCCAAGTTTGTTTCGTCCCCTTGTGGAGAAGTATCGTTCTTGAGATGTTCCAGTTTGTAGGTATATTCTGATTTTGAAAGCACAAGTTGAACACCACCTGCCTTAAAAAGAAAGTAGCTAAAATGCTTCCGTTCCATAATTTTTATAATAATTGTATGCTAATCTGGTTACGTTGGGGCTTAGGTGGTGTTAGCTGCATATTTTACCTAGTCGCTTTCTGAAAAAGATTTCACATAATTTACATAGTTTCTATGGAGTTTATTTGAACTATTAGAATTTTTATAACAAGGCGATAGTCTGACACCCGATTGAAGCTGGGTAATAAAATAAACAAGAACAATAGCTGAAGCCGTTGCCGTATCGTCTTACCAAAGAGTACAAAGTCTCGCCTGCAGGATCCGGTTGCTTTTGATGTCCCGTTGCCGCCGCTACTTTTCATCCTAGCTTGAAATTAGTGCACCGAGCGTTCGATTGGTAACTCCAGGGCACATACTGCATGCGGACACGTTCGCGTTGTTTTTGTGGTGCAAAAAAGAACACGAAATTTTCTGCTCTAACAAACAATACATAGAGAAACACGGCTACCGAATGCTTGAGCAAATAATTTGCTCTGCACAAACGTTTTAAACACTACTAATTTAATATATATGTTTTTTAGGAAAAAAATGTTAGAAGTCAGCGCTCTTTGATGTTCCTTGTTCATTAACAATGCACCTCAAACAGATTTTATTAACACATTTTGCAGTTTTACATTCCTTATCCCGAGGGGTACTTTACAGCACTTCTATCTCGCGAATAAAAATATTTCGAAACGAAAGTCTACAATAATCCTTATCGATAGCTGCAGATCCGGGAGCGCTGCCGCCTTCTGATACCGCTTTACTCTCCTGTCGCATTATCATAATCCCGAATAACAAGGTCTAGAAGGCCGAGAAATAAACGACATTCGCACAGCTTTTGTTTGTTTGCCAATTTCACTTTTCGGGGGAATTTTCTAAAGAAAGCCATTTGTGAAATGCTCTTAAGAATAGCAGTTGTAATAACAAAAACCTGGAGTAATTTTATAAACATAACCGAAATTTCATATTTGTTCAAATCAGCACTTTAAATAGCATTATTTGTTAAAGGTTACATTAGTTGGATTTAAATTTACTTAAGTCATTGTTTTTGAGTTACAAATTATGCTAATTGTTAAGTTTTATTACAATAAATTACTGGTACTCTTTTGTTAGAGTAGACCATAGATACAATGTTATGCATATTATATAGTATGGTCAAGTGATCAGCAATCCTTTCGATAAAGGTTGGCTGTGGAAAACAAAACGAGTATCTTTAGTTCAGATACACAGTTTATAACATTTACCACAATTATTTACTAGTTATCAAAATATAGTTCAATTAGTGCAGTTACTTCTTACTCTAGAACACAACATACTTATTTCTTTTTAGTGAAAATAAGCATTTTAAATGCTCCACAATGTGGTCGTAAGGGGGTTTAGCTATTACTGCATTGGAAGTTTTTGTGCTATATCGAAAAAATAACGTTGTTCAACGTAAATAGAGAAATCCGTAAAACAACGCCAAGGTACATCTACAAAAATGCACATTATATATATTATAGGTACTGTTTCTTCCTCACATTTAAACTGTTTTCAGAAAAACTAAGGCAGATAACGAAATAGAATTCATGTAGACTTAAAAGGCTCAGTTTGCTAACCGGTCTTAATTGGTTTTAAACTTAATTTGGCTATATGAGGGCAGCCTTTTAAGATTTTACAAAAGCTAGGAACAAAAAATTTTTTTTTAACTAACTGTTTTATTGCTTTCCGAAATATTCGCCTTTAAGATTTATACACGTTTGGATGCGTTCAAACCAATTCTCGAAAAATTTTCTCCACTCTGAAGTTGGTATCTTAAAAACATGGTTTTTGAAAGTTTCAACAGCTTCTTGAGGTGATGAAAATCGCTACCCATCAATTTTTTTGACATTCGGGAACACAAAGAAGTCGTTAGGCCATAAATCAGGTGAATACGGACAATGAGACATTAATTCGATGTTTTTCTCCTTCAAATAATCAGTTGTTTGACGTTCTGTGTGAGAGCTGCCATTGTCATGATGAAGAATGATGCAACGTTTTCGGTTGTTTTCCTGATTTCGTCGATGACTTCTGTCAAACAAATTGTTGTATACTGTTCAGCGTTAACTGTTCTTCGATCCTCTAAAGGAATGGTTGCGACATGTACAGTACAACCGAAGAAACAAGCGATCATCTTCTTGGAAGTGCTTCGTGAACGAACAACTTTTGTGGAATTCGGTTCATCTTGTATCACTCAAACAGTGGATTGTTGTTTAGTTTCCGGTTCATGCGAATATATGCAAATTCGTCACCTGTTACGATGTTGCATACGGATTTTGCAGTTCCTCGGTTGAATTTTTTGAGCATTTCCTTACACCAATTAACACGAACCTTTTTTGAGCTTTGGTCAAAATATGCGGAATCCATGGGGGACAGATCTTTTTCACAGCTAAATAGTAATGCAAAATCGAATGTACTGCAGTCTTCCATATGCCAAAGGATGCCTCTATCTCACTGTAAATCACATGAGGATCTCCTTCAATGGCATTGCGATGTTTTTTGGAATAACAACCAATTTTGGTCGACCTTCACGAAACTCATCACTGATGGACGCACGACCACCACGAAATTCTGCAAACCAATTGTAAGCCGTCTTTTCTGATGGTGCTTCATTACCAAAAGTTGAACGAAGCGATTCTATGCGTTGCTGTTGAGTTAGACCTTTACTAAAATCTCGAAAAATCATAAAACGAAAACCTTCACATGAAATTTCCATTATTTCACAAAATTGCTTTTTTTAAACGCCCACTGTAAACAAACTACTCGGTCATTTTCTAAGGTTCCACTGTTTTCGCAATAATAAATGTCAAATTTTACGAAAATATTAATGACACATCTCAATAGCGCCACCTAGTGGTCGTTTGTAAAAACTTAAAAGGTTGCCCTCGTAATGCACTATGTAAATTTGAATTACTGTCGAGGCAATGGCTAATCAGCGAGGTATTCTTCCTATTAAATTTTCTTTGGAGTAGAAGTATTTATACTACCCGTGGTTCGAAGCCCATGTTAAACTGTAGGTCCTCTATGTCTGCGCCATTTTAAACGCGCAACACAGGAATTTAGTAACACATATCTTACCTTCGTTTTACAGACTTTATTACTATTGCATTGCTTTTTTGTTATGGGACAAAATTCCAATATTGTGATAGCTAGATCGCTTAGATTTGTCAAGCAATTTGAATGCTTGTTTTCACCAGATTCATAAGATTTACTATGCAAATTATAATTCCCGCGGACTTTAAGTTACGCATCCAAAAATAAATATGCTCTAGAGTAATAAAAATCGTACTAAATATTATAGTGTATAGATTATACAAATACACATGACTTGTTTTCTACAGCTAACCTCTATTGAAAATGTTTTTGATCATATTGTATTATTATGCTCTTTACAATTCATATCAAATTACAACACATTTCTTTCTATTTTGGCCTTAAAATTTTAATTATTGTCTTCCACAGCAGTGAATATTTTCCATAGGTTTTAGAAGTAGATGGTGTTGTTGTACTTAAGTTAAAACAATTGGGGTTAAATCTGAATGATATATGGTTTCTCAAAAGTAATTCTGATTTTCTTTAATTATCAAGCAATTTGAAGCATCAAAACACCGGTTTATACATGTAAATCATGATTCTTATAAATGCTTCGTATATCCGCCACATTGTTTTGCACAAATAGCACCCTATTCTCAATGCTGTGAACAGTAGCGCTGAAGGTGTCTGTTGGAATAGTTTTTAGGTTTTCTCTGAGCTAATTAATTGAAGCAGAAAGGTAAGAAGAATACCCATTATTTTCATCCGTCTTATTACTAGCAATCCGTTAGGTTATCATCTGGAGATCTAGCTGGCTAAGTTACGGGACACCGTCCATTAATAACACGACTGTCAAAAGTGTTGAAGTGTTGCTTAAAACAGTTTTTCCAAGATATAGATGGCGGTAATGTACCGCTCGGCGCATAAGCACTGAATATATTCAAATAACATTGTCCTATTGCTTGTAAAAAGCTTCTGAAAGGTTCTCAACTTGCTCAGCTAAGTTTTAAACTTTACAGATATCAAATGTTTGTATTTGTGCTTACAAATTAATTTATTTCATTACAGAAATGTTTAAAACGCCATTTAAAGGAATTAAATTAGGAAATTGTTAAAAACTATGGTTGTAAACAGCTAATGCCTATAATTTCAACATTGAAAAGATGTGATCAATTAAACCACCACTTACTTTTGAAAAGTCTCGTATTTGACAAAAATCAACAAACATGCGTGTCTAAGAAATACTGAAAAAAATATTACACCAACTATTTTGGAGGTCGCACTTACGAAGGCATAACGAAACATTTTCAAAATATATTGATAGGACTTTTTGTCGACTTGTTGTGTATACAGGGTGTATCAGAAATAGGTACAAATATTTAAACCAGTAATAGTAATAGATTGGCTCAAGTACAATTCAATGGTACTATTCATTTTTCAAAAATCATTAAGTTTATTTTTTTGAATTAAAAAATAAAATAAAATTTTGTTTGAGAACTGCTGATGATACATAGAAAATGCATTTAAGCTGTAGAAGGTTATTACCTAATTGTAAAGTAAATCTAAAGTGGCAAACACGTAAAAACTTGTCTGGCTTGTGATAACAACAACATACTGAATAGAAATTACCTACCTACCTAATAGTATTGGTTCGTGGCAGGTGATAATAAATTTTTTTGCGCTTCTATCTTACTCTCCGTCGCATAGTATGTCTTTGCACTCAAATTTTTGTTATTATCTTGCGGTACTTTCAATATTTTCAATTATTATTTTCTCATATCTTAAGGGTCCGATTGCCAAAGAAATGTTTTTTCTAGTTAGTATATATTGTAATCTACCATTGGATTTAATATTTGTACCTATTTCTGATACACCCTGTATATAATAATATCCTAAAGCGATATGGCATTATAAATAAACATTTAAAATTTTTAAATGTCTTTAACAATAAATAATGACCACTTTGTTAAACAAAATTTAATTATGCTTTACTTATAATTATAAATTATTACTTGGGTTTTAAATGCCACTTTTAGCTAACGTTCGCTGCAGGTAACCTTTATAACTGACATTTAGGAACTCCCGGTAATCCCAAATGAAAAATGACAACGTTGATTATGCGTTCAAAATCTTTATATAACATTCAAAATTTTAGAATAATAAATTTCCATAACATGTAAACATATGTAAACAGGCCATGGGACCGTAGATAAACATAACAGTGCTGAGTGGAAGTAGCAAAAAGAGCTAATTCATACGTAACGGAAAGAGACAGATCTACATAATTCAAAGATTGTTTGTTCGCTTTCTACTTAAACATTTATTTTGAACATCTAATTGAACCAAAACGGATTTATGTCACTGGAACATAAATTAATCTATTGGTGTTATATTTAATTACGGGCCTATCGGTATATTTCTTTGTTGCCATTCTTTGTTTATCAACATAATGACGCATAATCCAGTGTAGCGTATGCTATCATTGTAATGGTGCACTAGTGGATACTATCAATGTAATACGCGGACGGTTCTCAGTGTCGGTAGTTAATTTGGAACACATGCACATAAACCAAACAGGCACTAATATTCATGCAAGTGGATGGAGATAATTGATTAATTTTGAATCAATAAAAGGATTGCAAATTCTGCCAATGTTTTATTATATGCGCGAGTATTCTATTTTTTACAGAACCGACTTCACTAATTTTCTAAATGTAAACGGCAAGACTGCGGGGGTGCTTTTCTAAAATAAATATTTTTAAAACAGTATCTTCTTCTTTGAGTGCTTTGTCTCTTACAAGACTTTGTGCGTTTTAAATTACTATAGACATAGAGGACCTACAGTTTAATGTAGGCTCCGAACGAGTATAGGACACTTCGCTCAAAGTCCATAGCATCTAACGCGATAATCTGCCGGCAACGCCCAAAGTTACTAGGGCGGCACAAAGCCCGCATCGTTCAATTCAAACTTACCGTAAGTTTGTCAAAATGTCCGCAACGCCGCAATTAGGAGAGGGAGTGAACCCCCAACTTGACCATATCGCCCAATTCTAATTTATCGTAACTTACCGTCCGTCGGCTAAGCTCGGTTCATTGATCTAATATTTAACGAATTGTGGGGGTCAGAACGCCCAACGCGACTACATCATTCAATTCGAAATGTGTCCACAACGCTCAAAGAATAATACCTAAGATTCTGTTTATGTCAGTGATGGTAACTCTAGGATCTAGGTTAATAAATAAATTATGTTGTTACATGTTCTTTTGTTGTCAAGATTTTGCAGAATCGATGTAGATACGTTTATTCAAAATGACAAACAAATTCCGATAATATAGCCTGTAAGTATCTGCTTTTGTACTAGGGCATTTAATTCGATAAATTCGAATTGGGTGATATGATCACATTGGGCTTTTGTCCCTCTCGTAATTTTCAGCGTTGTACGCTTTGTAAAGACATTTCGAATTGGGCGATGTGGTCGCCTTGGGGTTGTGTCCCCCACAATTCGTTAAATATTAGAAGAATAGTACATATGTTAGAGTAAATAAGCAATACATCGAGCTTAGTCGAAGGAGAATTTAAGGCAACTTCGAATTGGGCGATGTGGTCAAGTTGGGCATTCTGGCCTTGTTCTAACTTTGGTCATTGTGGGAATTTTAGGCTTTGTGAATATTGTGTTGGGTGTTGTGGGCTTTGGACGAAGTGTCCAAGTCCCCTACTAACCATGAGGAATGTAAACAGTTCTACTCCAGAGACGATTTTCGGGCACAATACCTCTCTGGTTTGCCGTTGCCTTGTATAGGAGAACAATCTTTAAAAATTAGATGTTCTGGTACTGGGAATTGGAACCCAGACCCTTAGCGCAGAAGTCTAACGCGTTGACCTGCAACCCAGGTCTGTTAATCAATTCGTAATACGGGAACATCTCATTCTTCTCGTGGATCGGACACCACGTTAAGCTGTAGGTTAGTTCTAACTGTGGCATAGGAGAGAAAATTGTTTCGCATCGTAAGACACAAAACACCCAAAAAGATAAAATGTTTTTTTTATACAAGGTGTCTCTAAATTGCCTTAAAAGCTTCAGGTAAACTTTTTCTACAACCGATATAGACCTCAAAATTGCAAAACAGGAACTTCCTATCGCACTTAGTTTCCTCATACGAGCCAGTTAAAGAATCTGAAACTTGGCAACACTGTTAAAGCTACTTAGAAAATACTAAAATCAGTAGGCCAACAGCTGAAATGTTTAAAGTAAACATAAGAATACAGTCAGGATACAGTACTTTGTAAAAAATAACTTATTTCACAAAATATGTGCAAAATTTCTGCCACCAACTTCACAGCATTTGACTGTCCTTGTAACGATGGCCTGTTGGACACGCTGGAGCTTCATTAACGGTTGCTGCTGTTTCACGAAAACGAAGTACTAGCTCTTCTTCATTTTCAGTTGGCATCCCACACACCATGAATTTCAAATGGCCCCACAGGAAGAAATCCAGTGACGTTAAATCTGGGCTTCTTGGAGGCCAGATCACTGTACTTTCGCAACTGGTCCTTTTTCTTGGATAAAATTCCCTAAGTCAGTTTCTCGTTTTAGCCGCATAATGGGATGTCGCTCCGTCTAACTGCAACCACATATCGCGGCGAATCAATAAAGGGATATCTTCTAACAATGTTGGGAGTTCGTCGTTTAGAAAATTCCAGTAATTGTTAGCATTCAATTGCTGAGGTAGTACAAAAGGACCTACCAATTTGTTATATACGATTCCTGCTCATACATTGACCAAAACTTTAACTTGATAATTCCTTTCAGGCACGGTGTGAGGATTTTCATGGGCCCAAATATGTTGATTGTCGAAGTTATAAATGCCATTTCGTGTAAAAGTGGCGTCATCTGATCATAAAATATTATTTACAAATCTTTGTTTCTTCTATGTTATTGTAACATCCGGTTGCAGAAGGTAATACGTTTTTCATAATCTTCCTCTAATAAATATTGCACCCTGACTTTATGATATGGTCAAAGGCCATCATCCTTTATGATCTTGTGAACACTGGTTTTTGATGCAACAACAACTCTAGAAACAGCACGCACACTAATACTTGGCTCTTCAGTTACCAGATCGAGAACCTCCTCTTCTAAGTTATTGTCTCTAACAGTTCTTGGTTCTCTATCCTAATTTTGACCAGGAAGGATATTTCCAGTTTCTCGAAATATGTGATTTGAAGCTCGAATTACTACGTAGTTTGGATGTCTTCTATTAGGAAAACGCTGAGCGTAAACCCCAGCAGCCTCATTGCAGTTTCCCTCACATTCCGCAAGAATCCAAATTATATCCACCTACTCGGTTATAGCGTATGTCATAATGATGGTCAAGATACAAATGCCAATTCAAAATTGATTTACTTGACACACGTGTCAAAATGCAAACAACAGATTTTCGAAATTTTTATCACAGTACCCATGCACCTGCATTGTTGTCAAATTGTACTTTTACCAAAAGTATGATTTTTAACAGTACTTCCAAACGAAGAACTAAATTGCTAATTCAATGTTAATTAGCGGTTTGAATTAATTTAAGTTTGCTCATTAAGCAAATACATGTTTTACTTAATTTATTATAACGATTTGGCTAAAATTCTACACTAAAGGTATGAACTTTAACACCATCGTACAAGAAAACTAAGCTGCGGAGCAAATTTTTTCTTGCAGTTGTGTCTTAAGAATTCTTAAAGGAAAAAGTCTACCTGAAGCTTTTAAGGCAATTTAGGGACACCCTGTATAATAATAACATTGCCAAAAGAATAAACATCCTGTAAATGTAAAACTCAGAGGTGTGTATTATTAAAAAGTTTCTTGACTAATAAACTAACAAAACGCAATAATATGATTCTTTCTGATTTATAAAAGTTTATTACTCCAATTCAGATTTTTCATATACTTTTATTTGTACACAATCAATGAGCTGAGATAAACGTGGAACTTTACTTCTTCATCCGTTTTTCATGGAATAATGTAAGTTCGATTGGAAGCATTCGATACTATAATTTGTTGTAATAAAACACTTATTTGATAATTTAATAAACTTAAATCAATAAAAATGTCTTATAATCTTCTATTTAAATTTGTGATCTTCGTACCTAAAACCCGCCTATGTAATATTGGAATACTTAATAATTTTTAATTTGTTACTTATGGATTACATTTTCCTTTAAGATCAAGCTTAGCGTAATGAGTGTAAGCCTTCAACTATTAATTAAAACATTAGAAAACAGTTTTAAGCTTCTTAAGCTGGCATTAAATTATTTTACTTTTAATTAAACGTAATAGCGTTTTACTCCCAGATTTGCAAATTGATCTCCTGAAAATCCCGGAGGTCTCAAACGTCCATTTCCTTTGATTTCTAAACAGTTAATTGGAAGTTTGTTACGCAAGGGCGATATATTATGAATAGTTCAATGGCTGGTATAATTACAAAACTTTAAATTTGAGATTTATGGCATTTCAAATTAATACTAATAAATTTTAATATCGCCATATAAATATATGAATTTATGTTTGTTTTCTATCTATGTTTACGATCCCTATAATAGAAAACAAACCATGTGTGCATATTTACAAAAGTGTACAGTACGTCTCAAATTTGAAGCTTCTGTTGGAATTTATTAATCGATAAAGACTACAACTTCAGTTAAATGAAAAGGCTGCACATTTATGTGGCTTTTCTATTGATGGCCGAAATAAGCGGACAGTCTGTTTCTTATAATCAATAAGCTATTTTTATTATCCAACTGTATTTTAAAAAACAAGGTTGTTGTATATACAGAATGTAAATACAAACAGTACAATTAAAAACATAAGGTACACGGATATCTGTGGCATAAATTTGGACAAATACAGTGTGCGTCAAAGGTTTCAGGTAACAGTTATTAAAAATCGCACTTAGACTAAGAATATGATCGAATTGTAAGTATAAACGATTATAGGAAATTACTTACTTATTAGTAGTACTTTAGTACCAGTATTTAATAACAGAAAAGAATTCAAATTTAGATGTTTGTTTTGTATGTCAATGTGCTAAATATACTCTTGCATATTTGGTTTAGTCTGTTTAGTTACTTCAAAACGATATACCGGTTGATTCCCGGGAGATTACAATCCAACCATGCAAAAAATAGACAACCCAAAGTACATATCACAAGGCAACGCGATGTCTATCGCACATATTCGGACTAATACAGGGTGCGGCAAAGATTTCAAATGTACAATAGTTATTAAAAATCGCATTCTAAGAGTATGCGGAAATTGTCAGCATAACCAATTATAAGAAAATTTTGTATTTTCAGCATCAGCATTTCTAATGTTTACTATATTTTTTATTTATCAGTAAAAAGTAATGTAAATTTAGATGTCTGTTTTGCATATAAATGCGGCAAACACCTTTTTCTTGCATGTCTGGTTTTATCTATTAAGTTGTTTCAAAAAATATATGGCGTGATTTACGACCGAGTACGAGCTTACCATTCGAAAAATAGGCAATTCAAAATACACATTACAAAGTATTTGCTTGCTTGCTTGCTTTGAAAGAGCGAGATGTAGGACGCGGTTTTCCAAGCATCTCTATGCACTTAGGCCATATGGCCCATTGTACACCCTAACTAAGAATTTTGCCTATCTGGGGTAATTCCAACTTCAGGAGTGATTTTTAACGTGTCACACATCGCAGTGGCACGGGACCTACGGCTTACTTCTTATCCGACAGAAGGCGCATTTTCAGATTTTTCCTCGCTAGAAAAATCTCGCCGACCTCAGCCAGGTTCGAAACCGCGTCCCTCGGATCTAAAGGCAAATGCGCTAACCACTAGACCACCGAGGCCGGCTTTACAAAGTATTTACATTTTGATGGGTGGTATTATGGATCAGAGATGCTTGTTCGGCATGTTTGATATTTTTTCCATTCAACTTTTGAATAAATTATGTACGCACTAAAACAACAAAATCTTATTTAGAAATGGCTAAGTTTAGGTTTTCAAATATAAAATAAAATTTATAATTTAGATTTGTTTAACGCTTCTAAACCAGTGATGGGCAACCTTTTTTTGTCTCGGGCCAACTAGAAAGTCAAACATTCGGTACGCGCCGCATAAAAAAAATTTTGATTATAAGAAAGTATATATTTTTCATTATTTAGATTTATTTTAATTTTGTAACATACAAAAATCAGCATTCGTAAAATAGATTTTTAATTGTAATATAACAATAACTGACCGATATATAAATATGATTAATAAAGAAAGAAAATAATAATTTTCCTGTTATTTATTTATTAATTATTTTATTACTTTAATTTAAAGCGATATTTGGCATTGCTTCGCTACAAGTTTTTGAATGCTAGCAGGTATTGAAGAGACTGCAACTCATATTCAATTTTCTAATCTTTCATCATTACGTCAGTTTCGATGATCAGTTTTTATTATATTTATAATTGAAATAAATGTTAGTCTAAAAAATTATATTCAAACTTTAGGTATCGCATTATCTTGTGAGATGAGTTTTGGGTTGCCTATTGTCAGAGTGTTAAACTTGTACTCTCCCGTGAATTACCTTATATATGTATTTACATTCTTGGAATTGCATAAAATTCTCGATTTAAGCTGCAGTTTGATTACATTTATTATTATATTTTGAATATACAGTATGGCTATTAATTTACAGTACTGAAACAGTAGGCCTACTTGTGCTTAAACCTCGCACAATTGACACCGTTATTTGACATAAATATTGACGTTTGGTTTTGCTTAGATGTAGTAACATGTTTGCAAGTTCGTAAATAATGTTATCTACTGAAGAAAAAGTCTTTTTAGTTGAATACTATTTTCGCTCATACGGTTTGGGTAGACAAAATGGTCCAAGCATTAAATTCGTCCGCGAACAATTTGCGGCGCATTTCAATAAACAGGCACCAAGTAATGCTATTCTACTGAACATTATAACCAAATTTAGAAGAACTGGAAGTGTGCTACATCAAGGAAAAGGTAGAGCTGGACGAAGAAGAACAATAGATATGTACCAACGAACGTGTATTCAATCAAATTACGGACTCACCACGTCGTAGTCAACGGAGAACTGCTGCAAAATTGAATATGAATAGGAGGACTCTTCAGAAGATATTGAAACAACTTAATGCCCATTCATACGTTATTCAGACGACCCAACAATTGAGAATCGGTGATTATGGTGCAAGACTTGAATACTGTGCTAGAATCCTTGCTTTGCAATATGATAATCCCAGTTTTATCAGTAACATCTGGTTCAGTGACGAATGTCATTTTCATTTGTCAGGTCATGTCAATAGGCGTAGCAATAGATTTTTAGGTTTCCAACGACCAGAAGAGGTGCAAGAAATACCGTTGCATAGTGAAAAAGTGACGATTTGGTGCGCAGTTTCTGGACAAGGAACGATTGGGCCTTACTTCATTGAAGAAAACGGGCGTGCAGTAACTGTTAATCAAGAGCGCTATATAACTCAAGTTCTCACACCATTTGTAGATGACCTTCGGAGGTTTTGCAGAGCAAGAAACTTGCCCTTCGGTAGCCAGTTTTTCCAGCAAGATGGGGCAACGTGCCACACAGCACAGGCTACAAGCACCTTTCTGCGAGAGACGTTTGGAGACAATGTGATTTCACGTTTCACCGATTTTTCTTTTCCATCTCACTCTCCGGACCTAACATCATTGGATGCATATGTTTGGGGTATGCTGAAACTACGGGTTTTCCGAGATAACCCTCCGACGACAATACAACAGTTAAAAGAGAAAATTAGAGAATCCATACGGCAGATGCAACAGCCTCTATTTTCGAATATGGTCACAAATATGGAAAAACGATACGAACTGTGCATTCAACGTAATGGAGGGCACTTAGAGCACATTATTCGTAACGCTAATACTTAAGTGTATATTTATTATTACATACTCCTATTATTTTAAGTGAATAAAGTTTGAAAGTTTCAGTACTGTAAATTAATAGCCATACTGTACTATTAAGTGCTTTGGCATATCAATTCATGAAATCTAACATTTGTAAGCGTCTTAAAAATGCATGTAGTATATCCTATCACAACATTTAAACAATATTCTCTGCTCAGTTTTAAAGTGAAATTTTACAAATTTCAACTTTTGAATAAATAGCCTTCAAACTTGAAACTTTTTTCGTCGAGAGAGTTCGAATCATATGATTTGAATTGCGAGATTCTATATATCTAATTGCTACTATTTTGAGAATTTCTGTTTTGGAACAAATACCCCCACAATATCTAATTTCCCTTTACGATTTCGATGGGTATTTCCGTCAAAATATAATATTTTCATTAATAATAATATCCCATACTCCCAGTATGGCATGGGAAAGTAAAAAACTGTTGGGATAATATAGTGTAGAGGACAGTCTTTTAGTTTTTACAAACGACCACTAGGTGGCACTATTGAGATGCGTCATTACTATTTTTGTGATTTTGTGAAAAAAATGGAAATTTCACGTGAAGGTTTTCGTTGGATGATTTTTTACGTTTTTAGTAAAGGCCTAACTCAACAACAATGCATAGAATCGCTTCCTTCAACTTTTAGTAATGAAGCACCATCAAAAAAGCTTGTTTACAATAGGTTTGCAGAATTTCGTCGTGGTCGTGCGTCCGTCAGTGATGAATTTCGTGAAGGTTGACCAAAATCGGTTGTTATTTCAAAAATCATCGATGCTGTGCGCAACATGATTGAAGAAGATCGGCATGTGACTTACTGTGAGATAGAGGCCTTCTTAGGCATACCGAAAACTGCAGTATATTCGATTTTGCATGAACATTTAGATGTGAAAAGATCTGTTCCCGATGGATTCCGCATAATTTGACCGAAGCGCAAAAAAAGGCTCATGTTAATAGGTGTAAGGAAATGCTCAAAAAATTCAACCGAGGAACTGCAAAATTCGTATACAACATCGTAACAGGTGACGAAACTTGAATATATTCGTATGAACCAGAAACTAAACAACAATCCACTGTTTGGGTGTTCCAAGATGAATCGAATCCCACAAAAGTTGTTCGTTCACGAAGCACTTCCAAGAAAAAGATCGCTTGTTTCTTCGGTTGTACTGGACATGTCGCAACCATGCGTTTAGAGAATCAAAAAACTGTTAACGCTGAATGGTATACAACAATTTGTTTGCCAGAAGTCATCGACGAAATCAGGAAAAACAACCGAAAACACCGCATCGTTCTTCATTGTGACAATGCCAGCTCTCACACCACGTCAAACATTGATTATTTGAAGGAGAAAAACATCGAATTAATGTCTCATTGCCCGTATTCACCTGATTTATCGCTTAATGACTTCTTTGTGTTCCCGAATGTCAAACAAAAAATGCTAGGACAGCGATTTTCATCACCTCAAGAAGCTGCTGAAGCCAACTTCAGAGTGGAAAAATTTTTTCAAAAATTGGTTTGAACGCATATAAATGTGTATAAATCTTAAAGTCGAATATTTTGAAGAGCAATAAAACAGTTCGTCCCAAAAAACGTTTTCTTTCCTAGTTTGTGTAAAAACTTAAAAGGCTGCCCCTCGTACTGTACTTATGCGTGGTGGTATTGTATTGACGCTTATTACGGCGCTAATAAGGACGCAAATGCTACTTAATTAATTTACGTAAAATAATTATTGCAGATATTGCTCCTTGTCGGCATAGACTAAATGGACGTTTGTCATAAACGTTCATACTGTCAGCGACGGTATCAACGAAAATGAAACAAACGTCATTACATACAGATTGCGACAGTAACAACATTCTAAAGTTGAAATACGTTACTTCAGTAAATCGAGATAATGTAGGAGCGAACGAGTTTAATATTAGACTCGGTATAGTAGGTACCAATTTATTATTGCACTAATGTTTTGAGATTAAACGCTTGGCACATTAACACACATACTGCCTGTAGCTATCGCTCATTTATCTCAGGAATTTGAACATTTCTTCCGATGACTAACCATAGCAGGTACGCGATGGGCACATTTCCAGGAATGGATAAAACAATTTAATATCTCGTCAATTAGGTGGTTCGTGTAAAACAGAAAGACCGAAATGTGAAATTGATAGGGTCCTGCAGAAAGCGGTCGGTGTTCGATATTTTTACTGTTCGAGTGAAAGTGACATAAAAATGCCACGGATTTGCTCGTACATGTACGTACCCCGCAGTGCATTCGCATTTGAATGAAATGTTACTGCCAGCGTCTCTGTTCGTTTGAGCAAGGCTTATCGCAGGAGGAAAGTTAGGGAAAACCAAGAACAGAGATTGATGCGCCCCTGCGCAAGTATTAACGATCGCACCACCTGTGTCCCTTGTCGGATTCTACTCCAATAAATAAATTACTTTAATAATAACGATGCTGGCGATGCAACTGGTTTACTGCGTACCAGAAATCCAAATCAAAAATATCCGGCACAAATCCAAGTTCTAAATTTTCCTCCGTGATACGGAAATACGTGCGGCGCTGGTTTAGTTTTGAGCTGCTCTCGTTTATTATTGTTAAAAATACTCGGTCTCAAACAAATTCTTTGTGCTTACTAATCTCGCCGAAGCAGCGGATTAACTTGCAGGGGTGCGCGTAATTCACTTCCCTTTGCCTAGGTTTGTATATATCACCGTTTTCGACGGACACTGCGCATGTACAGAACCAGTCAATATTTAGATAAACACCACCAAAACTAACGGACACATCTTAAGAAATATCCAGCAATCTCATGTTAAAGATTCCATGGAAAGTTTTTCTCGTGCTCATAAAACTTCCTAGAGATAATCTAGTAGAATTCCTAAAGCTTCCGATGTAATTTGCACGGTGGAGAAACAGGCTGTTGTAATCTTCCGCCATATTCATGTCAAATCACGTTGCAATGTTTCAATTTTAAGCTACAAATTGATTTATGTCATTGAATAGATACCACAATTAGGAAGTTAATTAACACCTCCTGGTTACCACATCAAACCTTCTCTAGTGGGTGTTAAAAGAGTAGGGTAGTTTTTATCAAATATAGCAGGTTGGGCTACGACTCACCGCAATGGTTAATAAACATATTAATCAGCTATCCGTTTGTGTTCTGCACATGTGGTTGAGAGTCACTAACCCTCGTATCAAACATATTTTACCTTTGAAACCCGGTAATCATGATAAAGAAATACTCCTTATACAATGTTGCAAAACTATATTTAAGAATATATGCAGTAAATACAACAAACATAGTATTTTCTGCATGTTTATAGTATGTCTAGTACTAGCATGTTCTACAACTGCCGTAAATATCGACACATAAATCGGTGGTCGTTTTATACTCCATAACAGAAAAACAAAGATTTTGTTTGTTTAATGAACATTTATTACAAATACCGTATATACCGGCGTATAAGACAACCCTGTGAAACACAAAAAGCACCTCAACATCAACGTTCGTCTTATACTCCATATACCAAACAAAGATTTTGTTTGTTTAATGAACATTTGCTACAAACACCGTCTATATTAGCATATAAGACGACCCTGTGAAACACAGAAAGCACCTCAACAGCAAAGACCATCTTATACTCCATATACAAAACAAGATTTTGTTTGTTTAATGAACGTTTGCTATAAATACCGTATATATCAGCATAGAAGACGACCCTGTGAAACACAAAAAGCACCTCTACAGCAAAGGCCATCTTATACTTCATATACAAAAAAAAATTTTGTTTGTTTCATGAACATTTGCTACAAATACCGTCTATATCAGCATATAAGACGACCCTGTGAAACACAAAAAGCACCTCAACATCAACGGTCGTCGTATACTCCATATACAAAACAAAGGTTTTGTTTGTTTCGTGAACATTTGCTACAAATACCGTCTATATCAGCATATAAGATGACACTGTGTAACACAAAAAGTGCCTCAATATCAACGGTCGTCTTATACTTCATATGTAAAACAAAGGTTTTGTTTGTTTAATGAACATTTGCTATAAATACCGTCTATATCAGCATATAAGACGACCCTGTGAAACACAAAGAGCACCTCAACATCAATGGTCGTCTTATACTTCATATACAAAACAAAGGTTTTGTTTGTTTAATGAACATTTATTACAAATACCGTATACACCGGCGTATAAGCCGACCTTGTGAAACACAAAAAGCACCTCAACACCAACGGTCGTCTTATACTCCATATACAAAACAAAAGTGTTGTTTGTTTCATGAACATTTGCTACAAATACCGTCTATATCAGCATATAAGACGACCCTGTGAAACACAGAACACCTCAACATCAAAGACACTCCTGTACTTCATATACAAAAGAAAGGTTTTGTTTGTTTAATGAACATTTAGTATCAATACCGTAAATACCAGCGAATAAGACGACCCCGTGAAACACAACAAAACACCACAAAATCAGGGGTCGTCTTATAATCCATATACAAAACAAAAGTTTTATTTGTATAATGTACATTTAGTACAACAACCGTCTCATACTCCATAATTCAAAAACAAATGTTTAGTTTGTCAGATGAATATTTAGTTATGACACATCCTTATATATTGTATTAGAATTCAGGTTGTTATTAAAAAATAAATTAAATTACGTGTAACATAAATAAAACGTAACATAAAAATATCATTTTGTTTTATATATTTCGCTAATTAGATCTAATTTTTAAAATTGAATAAATGTGCTAAGAGATAATTTTAAAGTTGTTAGAAATTGGGGGTCTTATACGCCCGATATGAGATAAACGAATGAATTATGACCTGAAATTAGGACCACGGCTTATATTCCGGTATATATTAAGACATTTACCAGATTTTACCAGTTAGAGTATAAGAATTTCCTATTGTTTAAAAAACTAGACCAAGGTCCGTTACTTCAGTAAACTAATATGTTTATTTGCCAAATAATGTTTGCAGATACAACTATTTCTATAGAAAAATGTTGTCTTTATACAAATTATTTGGCAAATATCTATATTGAGTCTTCTTTGAAATACAAGAGCCTTTAATAGTAAATAAATTACTATATTTAATTTAAACTTACTAATTAAAAATGTGGAAATTATTGTCCTTTATATTAAAGGAACATTACATTTTGGTCCAAGTGACTGAATTCTGTTAATTACCCAATCAAATTGCGATGCAAGTATGCTTTTTACTTAATTACTGTAGCCCAATGAGTCTGCTGTTGTTCAAACCCAATCCAGGTGGAACGACAGTGTTGTTAGCGCCCCTATCACAGTTCTCTGCCGCCCGCATTAACTAATTACCGACTGTACTTTCACTTTCTCATTAGTGAATAATGTAGACTCGAAATACTAACGAAACATTTCCCATTTCAGATTGCCTACACCTACAACTGTACCGCGATTCGAAAGATCGCTATAAACAGGGTCAAACCAAAGCTTCCCTTTCTTTGGAACATTTCCTAGGCCTCGAGACTGGTTTCACGCTCGACAAGGAGTCGAATACCGTCGCAATATTATGCCAAGACGTGGTGGTCATCTTGGCGTTCGACAGCCGGGAGAGGCTTATGCAATGGCAGGTGAAACTCAGCAACCATCTGGGCGATGGCGCCCATTTTCTGGTACTGCTGTCTTCGGCGCCATCCAAGGCCCGTCTGCAACCAGGCCCCGCTCGTCTGCACGTGCAAGAGTACGGTTTTTGCCTAAGTACAGGTGTTCCACCCCGTGTAGCGGGACACTGGCTAATATCCCACCTTCGCCGGTATGGAGTCGTCGAAGGTCGCTTCTGCTTCGAAGGAGGATCTCGTTGTGGGGTCGGCGAAGGATTGTATGTACTTCTCACCGACCAAGGGGAAGAAATAACAGCTACATTGAAAATAGCATCTCAAGGTCAACTGTTTACTTCTCGTAGACGTCCAGTTTCGAGAAACATGTCCGGTGAGTAAACATAGTGCTGTGTACTTGATCTAGTAGCTGACATATTGAAAATACAACTACAAGTTACACATATACTCTGTCATATAATTCGATCAAATAAACGTTCACATCTGTATATAAAAAAGAGGAATAAATGAGATCCTCATTTATAAAAAAATACGTTCGCTTTTATGATTGTGTTTAATTTCCATCAAAATTGCGAAGTGTTGGTCTGGTTATCTAAATTTAATAAATTAAAAAAAAAGTCTATTTTGTAAAATTGTGTAAATCCACCGGCATTTAAATCATAATTCTATATTTGCAGTGATGGATAGCCCACGACGTTCTACACTTCGCGCGGAAACCCGAAAGCACGACCCATCACCACTAGACACAGTTCGTTCCGGGACCGATTCTCCCTACACCGATTTGGAAAGCAACTACGGCTGCGGAGATGGTGCCACGGACAGCTGGAATGTCCCACCCATCGAACGCTGCATGAGTTGTATCAGCAAACTGGGCGCTTTGTCTAGGTCTTCCACGACAGCCACCACCCCTGGGGCTCCGTGCTGGGAGCATTCCTGCGACCGACATTCTCTTAGCAGTGGCTCAGATTGCAGTGGATGGAGCCAGACTGTTACCAAACCTCCAGCTAGACCTCCTAAGCCATACTCGACGTCGCCACAAAAGAAGGTCGCGTCACCACCACCTCCATCGTATGAAAATTACGACATACCTAAAATTCCTTTTCCGGTAGGAAATAGCTGCATGGTCTCTGAATCAAGAAACGATGACCATTACGACACACCACGAAAAATCAAAGAGTGCTTAACGGAAGCAGTGCGCAAGCCCTGCGGTTGCGTACTCCGAGTGCGACAACCTGAACAAGAAAGACCTTGCGTATGCCAACGTCTTTTGTCCTGCTGGACCGGACAAGAGGATGTCCAAGCCCTGTATGCCACTGTTGATATATCCAAAAAATGCATTCGCAACCACAACTACGCTAATCTGCAGCCTAACCCCAACCCCAGCGCGGCTGCTAACTATGCTAACATGGAATTCGCCCAATCGCTGGAACTTTATGAAAATGCCAAGCAAGTTGTTCAAAGCGTTGGGTTGTGTAGTAAATGTGGTCATCCCCAAGGGGATTATCTAATGATGGAGCCGGCCGCTCGAAAAAAGACCTCTCCTTCCGGATACTTACCAATGTCCCCTGCTATCAAACATCGCCTCGGCAAGATGCTGTCTACCAGTAACCCAAACTTGGCTCCCGCTGTTGATCGCGGTGGTAAGCCTTCAGGGTCCGCCATGCTCCAGGCCAATGTCTACCAAAGGAAGCAGCTGCTAGATTCCACTGACAACCTAGAACAGCGTCGCCGGCGATCCAATTCGGCAGATTCTAGTCGTTGCGAAGATGGAGAGGGATCCATCTGCAACTGTGCCCAATCTGTGGTGCGTCGTTCCTCTTCTGTTCCTTGCAAATCTAACCGGGATTCGTCCAGTTCCAACGACTCCGGCGTGTTCGAGCTGCCACGCCGTGTCGTTCTATGCGTAACCACCCTACCACGCCGTTCCAAATCGTCAGATCCGCTACGCGACCTCAGCTTTCAGTTCCAGAAAGTAGACGGCAAGTCCGCCAGTGCAGAAGCGGAAGTGCCCGTCTGCCCGTCAGAATCTACAAGCAGTGCTACTTCAGACATGTCCGATTACATCGAGACCTTGTCATTGTCGTCCCACAGTTCCAGCGAAGCGCCTCCACCTAGCTGTACCTTACGACCTCGTTCAGGCAACGAATACTTGAGTCTGCAAAGGCTCATCGCTCCCGTTCCAGAGGAGCACCATAACTAGTCCCTATCTTCGCACCAAGCAATATTACCGTATATTATTATACTCTTCTAGCGTACTAAGCGCATAATATGGAGACTCTGTATAAAACAACGACTTTATTAAATAAATTATTAAATTAAATTCAGTTTTGTTTGAATGAATACAATTGGCCATCCCTGTGTGACCCGTTATTTACCCTGCAATATAATAAATCGTTAAAATAATAAAATGCGTGAATTTGAATTGCAGAACATTTGTTCAAAATTTGAAATTATAAAGCGTTTTCGATTTAGCAGGGCATTTTTGTTGTACAAGTTTGAAACGCTAATTAATGACGGTATTTTTCCATTTTTCATACAATACCCAGCTCGACTTAAGGGAATGAATTCTAACACGCTTGCGTTGTTTTTTAAATCTACTTTCTACTGAAAACGTTGCAAACAGAATATGTATTGTTCGAAAATTTCAAATTGTACCTTTATATAACGAGTAACTTAAAAGCGTTATTTCAGAGCGAGTGTGAGATGTTTATTTTACTGTATTTGTATTGCTGCAGATCAGGAAGCTTCCCTATTGAAGCGGAAAAAAGCGGAACTAGTAAAACGAAGCGTGAGTATATAAAAGACTCCCATATAGAACTTGTTGAAAAACGAAAGTCAATTAACAAAATTACCCTAACGGTCTAGTGCTAGCAATTTTAAGGTTTTTTTTATGAGGACGGGCATAATGTTTGCTGTGTTAACGACTTCCGTGATTTGTGCGCGTTACATAAGAAGAACAGCTCGGTGCGACTTTCGCGTGACTTTCAATTATTGTTTTCACAAAGTAGGCTACGGCAGTAAGGAAAGTGAGATGATGCGTTTCCTTTAGGAGGCCAAGGTGACGTTATCTATCCGGGCCGCTGCGCAATTTGCGGGCTTATGAATGACGCTCTGACGCAACGATTATCAAACTGGGTCTGCCGTCGAAGACCTAGATTGCGCCCGCAGTCTACCTGTATTAGAGGAAGATGGCCCTTCCGTAGACGGCCGCGGCGTTAGGTAAATGTGACATCGGCGCTCTGTCTCGGCTAACCGCGAGCAATCCGTATAAAATGAACTTTCTGTTGTACCGATGAACATAAATAAGTAAGGATTCCGGGTCGAATTTTGGTAGTGGGTGCGGATATAAGAGAGGCAGCCCATGGGTATCTGTAAATTCGCGATGCTGCAAGTGGCGTTCGTTCTGTTCTTCTGCTGTGCGGGAGGAGCACAGGCGGTTCAAGCACGCAGCGGCTTTCCAAAATTTCCTTTGGAGACATGTGGTGCTCGTGCCGTGCCCTGGAATCCACAAAGAGAGCCACGTGTCGTCGGAGGACAGGAACCACCTTACGGCGCCATACCGTGGCAGGTGCAGTTGCGGCGCGGAAGAGACCATCAGTGCGGCGGTGCTCTACTCAGTTCCAGGTTGGTGTTAACGGTTGCCCATTGCTGGACTGACGGTTTAGTGGCCGTTGCTGGAGCTCACGGTCGCCCCGGAACCGCTTCAGAAGAACAAATCGTCCGAGTCGAACGCGCCGTTCCCCATCCTGAATTCCGTAAATACGGGCCTTACAGTAACGACATAGCATTGCTGCTGTTAGCAGAACCTGGACTGCAACTGGGACCTTTTGCCCGGCCCGCGTGCTTGTCTGACCGGTCCCCACCGTCGGGTATGTGGTGCGAGGTTTCCGGCTGGGGCGCCCAAGATCCAACCGAGCCCGATAGGTTGTCGCTCGTTCTGCGAGCTGCTGCGGTTCCTCTTTTATCTCAGGAGACATGCAGAAGAGATGGAGTGTACGGCGGCAGGCAGCAATCAATTCTGGATTCGATGGTGTGTGCGGGCCGTTTGACGGGAGGCGTAGACGCGTGCGGGGGAGACTCCGGGGGCCCTCTAGTTTGTGAACGGGACGGTCGGATGGAATTGACGGGCTTGGTGTCCTGGGGCGACGGCTGCGCCAAACGAAACCGCCCTGGCGTTTACACAAGGATCGCCAGCTATCTCTCATGGATACAGCAAGTTGCCCATCATTTTGGAATAGACTATCAGTAAACTGTCGCGACTGCTGAAAAAAGAAAAGCTGATCTTGTAAAAACGAACATTTAAGAGAATTAACATACCATACTTAGCTTTAGTTTTGTTATCACAAAGTTTACCAAATACATACAGAGGATCTCACAAGAATGCAGCCAAGCTTTTCCAAATAACATGAGTGCTTAGTATACCGTTTAAGTTAAAACGAAAGGAACTCGTTAAGAGTTATTATATTATAATAATTTATTTACCTTCAGAAGATTTTCTGTTTAAATAATGCAATGTTGCTATTTTAGTAAACTGTATTAATATTATTGACAACTAACTATATATTGCTACGAATTTAACGACCTTTCGTAGTTGTTACTTGTTGCTTACCGTGTTATAATTTAAACAATACATATTTAATATATAAGTGTAAGAAGACCTTTATTTGTTCTTAAATTCTGTTGGCTATTTCTGAAACAAAATTTAAACAAACGAGAGTCATTTTGGAAACTTACCATATGTTATGTCTCTGAACTAAGATAGGTATTGAACGCGGAGGGGGTATCATGATTCATAAGGTAACCTTCCCAATTCAACCTCGTAGGCTCTACCTTCTCCAATAAACAAATTTCAAATAGTAACTCCCACTTTGTGAAAAGCTCTTTCTTTAACATTCACACTGTAGTCCCCTCCCCCGAACCTCTTTCGCATTAGTGCAGGAGCGGTGCGAGGGTCCCTTACATACTAACCATTCATGCAACATGCACCCTAAACTTAACTAAGTGAAATACGGTCGCCTCAGCCGGGGTTTGACCATGCGGTCGATAGCACCGCATTTCACTGTGACCTTGACTGACAGCGCTTGTTCGCACTGCTCTATCGAGGTCACTAATTGCGAAAAGTTCTTACAAAATTCTATACAATAGTAGCAAACAATTTTTATCCAGTACGTTTCGCAAAAATTAAAAATAAAACTCAAAAGGTGCTCAACCAATTATTGTAAATCATATTTTAAACATTAGTTGTTAGTTAAATGTTCAAAATAATTTCAATTATTCTCTACGCAATAGTAAAATCTACTCTCAAATTCTCTCAAACGAATCAGGAAAGAAAATGTTTGCTACTATTGATTAGCATTTTTTTAAGAGCTTTTTAACGTGTTATCACAAAGTGGATGTTACCGTTTGAAATTGTTTTTGTGGGTTACCTACAGCCTAAGGGATTGAATAAGGAAGGGTACCTTATAAGTCATGATGATTCTCCCTTCATGTTCTAGAAACATTACAAATGTTCAGTACCTATGGTCCTTACCAGAGATGTAACACATTGTACGTTTTCAAATGGACACCCTGTGTGTAGAGTTGCTCAAAGCACCCGTCCATACTCAACGGCACGCAGGAATACTTTAAATTCATTGCAAAATCTTCATTCTTAAGAAATATCTATAGATTTAAGAGAACGAGGAGAACATTTATTTCTGAAAAACTGTATAAACCAAACACGTATTATTATTATTAATTGATTTTAATAACAAACGTTTTACTTTAATTATTGGGGGTATTACATATTGCACAAGAGTATATCTACGCAACTAACTGACCTAAATGCGGGTTTTAATTATGATATACAGTGGCGGTGCCAGAAATTTTGGTCAGGGTTAGTAGGACACGGTACAATTTACAAAATTGGTATACCTGTTACAGTATGACACACATAAAAAGATTGTAATTAGGTGTGTAAATTTTTCAGTTTTTATAAATACCCTGCAATACTAATTAAGTGCAAGGGTATTAAAGGATACGGTTTCTACAACTGCAGGGGATATTTTTAACTGTGTTGTCTCGACCTTGTGAAGAATAGAAAATGGAAAACAGTTTTGAAATACAAGAAAAGGTAAGTTTATTTTATATAGAACTAGTCGGCAACCGTAATAAATGCACCCTTTAATAATATGCATTTACATAAGCACTCAAAGCAGTCTTGCTTTAAAAAAAAATAGGAAGTTGAGAGTCTTTGGACAAAAGAGAACCTTTTGGATCTCAATCATCACATGGCACTTTGTAGCCAATGTAAAAACAGTCACCACCAAGTGTGACTTATGAAAATGTTTACGATTTTAAAAAGGCTAAAATTAGCAGAGTCGTTCGTTTTGTTAATTTTGGTGGAAAACATACAGTACATCTCCAGTAAATACCTACCGCACGCCACTGGTGTATATTATTATATACCTGTATTCAATATATTCTTTGAGGCTTTCGCGGTTTCTCGAACTGTCAATATTACAATTTACTTTCGGCTTAGACCGCGTCGTCATTTGGGAACTACACCCAGCATTATCAGGTAAGGCCCGACCTGTAGCTTGTCTGCCTTTACAAGCATTTGCTCTAGAAGTTTGAGCCATATTTGTTTGTAGGCCTTACCGGCCTAAACAGGGCCGTGTGCTTATATTAATCAAACCTTGAGGCGGACAAGGATTTGATCTTGATGTATTTTGTTTGCCAGGACAATAATACTTAATCGGCTTATGCCTGTTAGCTGTTTGTGAACCCATACAAACTAACGTTTCGCAACACATTGCAGCTTGCATCTTCAGAGTGAATTAACACTGAACTCAAATCCGGAAAGCGGAGGTATTTAAACCTCTTGAGCCAGTCGGGCAGAACGACGGAGTTCTGGTTGGCTGTCACCGTTGAGCAAGGACGGATCCGGTGGAGCGTGATCGTGTGAACTATGATGCGTAGGAGTCCTTAGAGGATAAACTACTGGAGTCCAAGCTTTACTGAGTCTAAAACCATCCTCCCTGTTTATGTTGTTAGGTTGTTTTTCAATTTCAATTGCTTCACGTATGATACGAGGGAAGTAATGAGGCACTCTGGCGTGTACCCGAGCATTGTCAAAGTCCATCGTATGTCCAGTTAAACCAGTATGTTCAGCCACCGCAGATTTTGTGATGCGTTTATGTTTGCAATCACCTTTGTGCTTTCGCAATCTTAACTCAATGGAACGACCAGTTTGTCCGATGTAGTTTGAGCCACAGAAGCAAGGGATAGTGTAGATCCCGGCCGATTTTAAATTTGATATATGATCCTTTACGCATCTGAAACCGTTTCCCAAAGTTTCATTAGTCCTAAAGACTGTCTTTATGCTGTATCTTCGAAGAACATGCCCAATCTTATCAGTAGTGCCTTTACTGTAAGGTAGAAAAGCTAAGCCTTCCGGAGGTGCCAGTTCCTCCTTACCCTTGGGCTGTTCCGCATTGCGGATTGCTCTCTGTATTTCTGTGGCTGTATAACCATTTTGTTGTAACGACATCAAGAGTTGCTTTCTGCATCGGGTGATGATGCGAAATACCGCTAGATGATGTGTAAGAGATCCTAAGAGATAAACTACCTGTAGGGTCTTTACCTGATAATGCTGGGTGTAGTTCCCAAATGACGACGCGGGCTAAGCCGAAAGTAAAATATAATATTGATACCTGTATTGAAACAGTCACGGATTGCAATTTTAGGCAGTTTATCTATGTCCTATTGAAAAGTAATGTTTAATTTGGTTGTTATGGTTGTTTTCCAAATTGAATTGCCAATTTTAACTTTCTGTTGGAGAAATTTTAATCCTAAAATATTTAAAATTGATGACGTTAGAAGCACATTGAAAGAATTTAAATTCACACTATCATTCGGCAAATCACAGTAGTTTGATTCCCAAGAACAGTTCTTATTAATGGATAAACCTGAATTATTAAATGCAGGTTTAAAGTTTATACTTGAGGATTACCAGTATAAAAATGAACGAATTAGCAAATGATATCTCATTTTTAGTACACAGCCTATAGAATTTGGTGGCAGTTGTTATTCCACGGTGGTATTCGTTGTATGTAGTCAAAATATATAGCAGAAATTGCGTTCAAATATAATAATTTCCAACAGTATTAACATGAACGAATTAGCAATTTTTATCTCATTTCTTGTACACAGCATGCAGGATAGAAAAATATATAGCGGAAATCGCGTTCAAATGTAATAATTTCCAACAGTATAAAAATTAACCATTTAGCAAATTTTATCTCATTTTTACACAGCCTATAGAATTTGGCGATAGTAGTTATTCTACGGTGGTATTCGTTGTATTTAGACAAAATATATAGCAGAAATTGCGTTCAAATATAATAATTTCCAACAGTATTAACATGAACGAATTAGCAATTTTTATCTCATTTCTTGTACACAGCTTGCAGGATAGAAAAATATATAGCGGAAATCGCGTTCAAATGTAATAATTTCCAACAGTATAAAAATTAACCATTTAGCAAATTTTATCTCATTTTTACACAGCCTATAGAATTTGGCGATAGTAGTTATTCTACGGTGGTATTCGTTGTATTTAGACAAAATATATAGCAGAAATTGCGTTCAAATATAATAATTTCCAACAGTATTAACATGAACGAATTAGCAATTTTTATCTCATTTCTTGTACACAGCATGCAGGATAGAAAAATATATAGCGGAAATCGCGTTCAAATGTAATAATTTCCAACAGTATAAAAATTAACCATTTAGCAAATTTTATCTCATTTTTACACAGCCTATAGAATTTGGCGATAGTAGTTATTCCACGGTGGTATTCGTTGTATGTAGTCAAAATATATAGCAGAAATTGCGTTCAAATATAATAATTTCCAACAGTATTAACATGAACGAATTAGCAATTTTTATCTCATTTCTTGTACACAGCATGCAGGATAGAAAAATATATAGCGGAAATCGCGTTCAAATGTAATAATTTCCAACAGTATAAAAATTAACCATTTAGCAAATTTTATCTCATTTTTACACAGCCTATAGAATTTGGCGATAGTAGTTATTCTACGGTGGTATTCGTTGTATTTAGACAAAATATATAGCAGAAATTGCGTTCAAATATAATAATTTCCAACAGTATTAACATGAACGAATTAGCAATTTTTATCTCATTTCTTGTACACAGCATGCAGGATAGAAAAATATATAGCGGAAATCGCGTTCAAATGTAATAATTTCCAACAGTATAAAAATTAACCATTTAGCAAATTTTATCTCATTTTTACACAGCCTATAGAATTTGGCGATAGTAGTTATTCCACGGTGGTATTCGTTGTATGTAGTCAAAATATATAGCAGAAATTGCGTTCAAATATAATAATTTCCAACAGTATTAACATGAACGAATTAGCAATTTTTATCTCATTTCTTGTACACAGCATGCAGGATAGAAAAATATATAGCGGAAATCGCGTTCAAATGTAATAATTAATTAATTAATTAATTAATAAAAATTAACGAATTAGCCATTTTTGTCTCATTTTTTAGTGCACTGCATGTAGAATTCGGTGACAGTTGTTATTCTACGGTGGTATTTGTTGTATTTGGTCAAAAAAATGTAGTAGAAATCGCGTTCATATGTAATAGTTTCCAACAGTATAAACATGAAAGAATGAGTGAATTTTATTTCTTTTATAGTACTCAGAATTTAAAATTTGGGGGCAGTTATTATTCTAAGGTGGTATTCGTTGAATTTAGTCAAAGTACAAATCGTGTTCACATGTAATACGCCTTCTGTTGTTCAAACCGCTTATCAGTAATAATTACCATTTAAGATTAGCTGGATATCTTTCGCCAGCGGTTCTCAAACTAAATATCACACACACAAACACAAAAAAGTTAATAGCTTTTGCGTAGTAGTATTATTATATTACATATTAAATTTAATTAGTACAAATATAAATCATCAGTTTAATGGTGTTAGTTTAAAAATTAAAGTATTTCGAGCAAAAAGAAAAAACCCATTGTTTATTGAAAAAGGACAATTAAAAATAATATCTTATACCCAAAGCAACCAGCAATCGCATTTATTATTAATCGTAGTTGGCAAATAGTTTGCAGTAAAATTATTTAAAATCAAATCAAAATAACCGCTTTAAAGGGTTGTATAATTAACTAAAATTTGAAATCGATCGGAAAACAAATAAAGAAGATACAGCGGTGTGAAGGTGAGAAGTGAAACACACTGTAGATACCACTTTTGAAAACGAAATGGAAATTATATTATAAACCGATAAAACTAGGTATTTTTAATTAAAACATTCGTCTTTATGGGAAATGTAAGGTATCTTTCTAAAGTTGCGATATTTCACCGTCGTAATTGTGATATCTTTTGAGAATGCCTGGAACCATAATAGCATGTACTACACGCTCACCTAAAGACAGGTTAAGCTCTGCAAAAATATCTAATTGTTTTATTTATTCCTACAATTTTAAAGAAATCTTGGAATCCTTTACGGCGGTTCAACTCAATTCAATTTATTGTAATAATTATTTTATGCGGCTGTCAATAATGTTAACATCTCTTAAAATGATAAAGGGTGGACTTTGCCTTTGGGCGTCGGTAGCAGGCGTCCAGATTGCTGTCGCCTAAAACCGGCTCTGCATTTTTTCGCCTTATATTAATCTTAGATATGTTGTCTTCTAGTTCTTCAAAACCGCAGGTGGAAAGGTTGCTTATTAATGGAACTACGGTGATAATTGATAACGATAACTTTAGCCTATTTGGAGTCACTTCAGTAGACCCTAATGAATTGCAGTAACGGTTTCTCTTGTATTTCAAATTATTTCAAATTGGCAAAGAGGATGTAAATATTTTGCAACTAGATGAATTTATAGAAAGCTATATACTCTGGAAAATAAAGAGCAATAAATTATCAATAATCTAATAATATCATTCATTGACTTATTATATTCTCAAATTCTTTTTCTTTGCATATGAAACGTGCGCTATAAGAAGTATTGAAAATCAATTTAAATAAATTTTTGCAAAAAGTTGTGTGTGCACAAAGTTTTCACACACAATTTCAGTTTATTTGAGTAAAATCATATATTGATAATATTAAAAGTAAAATTTTGATATAATAACTGGATTTTCATGTTTTTAGTTGGTAACAACCGTCCTCAATACAATTATAACACGTTTTCAAAGTAACTTTATGTAATATCAAAATCTAGGAAAAACATTTGCAGGGAATTTTTCTTTTTAGTATACATTGCCTATGTATACTTTTAAAAAGAACGCATGAATTACGCCTATTATGTAGACAGCCAACTATACAGACAGCTAAAGCGTGCTGTGACCAAAACAATCAAATTAATTCAAGGTTAAAAAATAAAATTTGTCTTTATTTAGTATCTGTTTGCTATTTTTATACAACCATGTACAGTAAAGGCGAAAAAGTGGAAATTCAAATGTGGTATCAGAATGGTAACAGCTTAAGAACTGTGAGAGACTTATTTTCACTAAAATATCCAGAAAGACCTATTCTTTGTATTAGAACCATACAAACAATTGTTAGAAAATTTAAATCAGAGGGATGCGTAATAACTAATCACGTTTTAACCGAAGAAATGAAATTAAATATTTTATGCTACGTTGAAGAAAACCCCATAGTATCACCAAGAGAAATAGATTCACATTTTAATGTTTTTAAAACCTCGGCATTTATAATACTAAAAGAATTTAAATATAAATCGTACATATAACTTTCTCAATAAATGGAGAAGTCAATTCACAAAATTCTCGGTATGTATTATAATTCCTCATCTATCCATTATCCAGTATCCTGATAAATTATTTCTTAGATATTGGTCCCGCACTAACTAAGTGCCGTTTACAAAATTTTACTCACAGTCAATACATCGGGAAAGTTAACGTATGGCTAAGAATACTTGAAAATAAGCTTATTTTATTGATGGTAATCTCAATACAGCCAAATTTTTAGAGCTATTAAGGAACGACATCATTCCGGCAATAGATAACTTAAACATCGATGACCCGTGGTTTCAGATGGATTCCACGAATGCTATAAGAAACTTTCTAAACGACAGGTTTCCAAGACGTTGGACAGGAAGATTCGGCCCTATACCGTGGCCTCCGCGTTCTGCAGATTTGTCGCCCAATGACTTCTTTGCTTGGGGATATCTGAAATTAAAAATGTATACAAATATTCCAATACAAAGTATTGATGAATTAAAAGATCGCATATGTACCGAATGCAATAGCTTGAATCCTGACTTTCTTGCGAATACTGTGCGTGCTTTTCAACACCGTTTAGATTATTGTTTAGAAGCAGGAGGTGGTCATTTCGAATACTTGTTGTAACTGTTTTATTTTCATTTCCGTTTTCTGTTATTGATATTTAATGTTTTACAATAATAGTCGTCGTTGTTCAACTCATTTTCATTTAAGTACTTATTTAATATAAACACTGCATCAACATAACTTTCATACTCAAATAATTCACAACTACAGTGACGTTTATTTCTGTTTTTTAGTTGTGGGTATAGTTGGTTGCCTACACAATAGGCGTAATTGAAGCGTTCTTTTTAAAAGAATACATAGGCAATGTGTACTAAAAAGAAAAATTCCCTGTATATCACCAAAAAAATTACTCTATTAGCGTGGTACATTGTGTTTTAAATGGCAACCCATTTATAGTTTCTAAAACCTAAACATGGGCGCTGTCATGGAAAGGGCATTGTTCCTATGGCAAGGAAGTAGATATTTCCCCTTTTTTCATTTCATTAAATTGTAATAGTTCTACATTAGAAAAATTGTAATGAGCAGACCAGAAATAAAACACTTTCTATAGAATAATTCCATTTCAGTTTTCAATTTAAAGATATACTGTTAAAGTCGAAGTTTCGAAATCAATGTCCAAATCTAATTATTCCACCCTACAGCCAATTAGAAATGTCAATTAAACTGTTGACTGAAACCCTGAAACTACTTTAAATTGGAAAGTACAATTTAAAAATATTTTGAGTTGCAAATTAATATGTAAATAATTACTTTCTTTGGTATCAAATTATTGTAAAGTTGAAATCTAATAATTTTTGCGATACCATGTATATAAATTTTGTTGGTTCTGGTTCTGAACCCATTAATGATTAAATTATCAGAGATGTACATTGGACATTTATGTTGCATACTGTCTACTGTGTGTTTTATTTTTGTTGTTTAATACCTACGCAAGTAGTAATGTGATAGTTAATTAAGTATACATTTGTATATTACACATGTTATTTTAGATTAGAAGCAAGACGATTTTTTTCTTATAATACCTTTTTGTACCATCTTTTTCTATACAAGTTTATGGTTTCGCAATGTTTACCCCGCCGGGCAACATTTATGCAGACGTCCATGGGGATATACACAAATATTTTACTTTAAGTTATGCAATGAATAAGTCGAACGTATTAATTAATCCCCAATTTAGGGCATCTACGACCTGTGTAATTCGTAAAATTTCCTTATTTCCATAAACCAGATGTTACGTTTACGAAAAAAATATTCATTTGAATAATTTGAAACAGTTTTGGTTTTAATGGTAGATATAAATTTTACGGTGCAATTGAAACAGATTTCTACTATTTTAAGAAACCTACAAAAATACGGTGTGTAAATAGGATATCAAAGAAACCTTACAGATTTTTCTACAGCGCCATCTGTTATTCGTATTAAATTAAAGCTTTGTTTTTCGAAACGATCGATTTAAATGTCAACAACAAAGGTTCTGTTGTAATCATAAACTGCATCAGTATTATTAAAAACCGTTAACGATGGAAGTGGTGTCGTCATCCCCCGCGTTCTGGTGGTTGAAAAGCAGCAAATCGTTTCCTGAAAGTTCAAAGCCAGAAGAAGGAAAAGCCAACATAACCTCAACTCCGAAACAAAGCGAAGATCCATCGACAATTTCGAGTTCCCTTCGTGACTTTTTAGAAAAAGAACGGGCCGTTCAAAGTCCCGACGATGCGGACACAGACATAGGTAGTATAATTGAAGAAATTAACAAATTAGCTGCCGAGAGCCCGTTGGGCCCTTATGAGATAAAAGACACCGACGAGGTCAGCATAGAGGAAATCATGAAAGAGGCGGAAAGAATCTACATGGAGAGCTCGAAAAGTTTTGAGCAACTTAGCGCCCATTCCAGAACGTCGGCCAATTTGTCTGTCAGTTTGAATGACACCCCGAAATCTACCCCCACGCCCAAAAGTGCGAGTCCCCTGCCTTTAGATTCTGAAAGAGTTGTGGATGATCATAAGGAAGATCAGTTTAAGGACGATTCATATAGTGACGATTTTACGCAAGACGATGGGAGTGATCCGGAAAATAACGAAATTCCCAGCACACTTATAACGGCAACCTCGGCGGTAGAAAACTTAAAAAGTATTATTATAACGAATGTTCCTGAAATTCCAATTTTAGTGGATAGTGACAATGACCAGAATGTATTTGAAAAACTACCTGAAGGGGGTAGTCGAAATTTTATGTTTAGGAATGACGACTCGAAATTTACCAACACGGAGGTTGATAGTGAAAATACCATAGAAGGAAATGATAATGAACCGAAAAACCAAGAAGTTGATTTGCAAACTGAAAAAAATCAAGATGATATTAAGAAACTTCAAGAGGAAAATAGGACCCTCTTAGATAGCATATCCACCCTTCGGGTAAGTTATTAATGAATTCATTGTGCAATAAAGAAGATTGCGAGCAAAGACGCGTATTCTAGTATTTAATTAAAATATACAGAACGCCTCAAAATTATGGCGACACTGATCTTCTGTTAACATGCATTTTGGAGAAAATTTGTTTCTTAGTTAATTTAGTGAAGTAATTGTCCTGATGTACTAATAAATTTGAATTTGAAAAATTTAAATAGTAATTTAAAATAATTTATTTACTTATTTTTAAATAGCTCGAAGTATGGAGGATGGATGGATCTTTGATTAGTTACTATTAATTTTTATTTCAATGAATGGCAATGCATCCAATTTTTGCAACAAAGCAAAGGCGATCTTTTTTATAGCACACTATAAACGCCCATCAAAGAACAGTAATTTAGGTGTATTTTGTTTATTTTCAACTACACTGTTTGCAATGGAAAAAATCGACTTTTTTCGCCAGTTGCACCTCAAATACCGATTTAACTTGCAGCTGCAATACGACCCGTAACCATAGTAACATAAACAAATTACAATTTGCACATTTTGAATAAATAGCAAATGGGAATATCAAAATTATTAGCTTAATTATCCGTTTCTTAGTTTCATAACAACAAACGCATACGTTAATGAATTAATATTAAACATATTTTTGTTTTGTTCCTATTGGAAGCAAATCAGGAGGGTTTTCTTACCAGTGATATTTTTCAGTAAAATTAGTTGGTTGTTTTAAGGAAACTGTGTCTTCTGATTGGACTGTATGCAAGTATGTTTAAATAAAAAATGTAGAATTTTCTTCTACATACTAAAGTGTAATAAACTAAGTAGTGTTCGTTCGGCTACATCACTAATTACTTACTAATAAAAATCTCAATTAGATACCCTCCTAAACAATTTCTCTACATATGCAGTTACCCTTCGAATTTAAATAGATTCGATTAAACATATAATGTTGTTCGCAGTAAACTGTAAATTGCCAATCGTTGGATTTCAATAATGTCATTGTTCATGTCCAACAATTACTAACATACATATATTTTGCTTATTGTTGTAAACAGATTGCAAAAAGTAATAATATATATATAAAAAAAAATTATCCTATTGTGGTAGAAGTTTTGCATACGTTCGTCACAGAAAGTTGCCGCCTGTGGCGAAAACCAATTTTGTACCGTAGTTTTAGGGTCGTCGTCGAAGAGAAAACGGTAGCGGGTTCTTAAAAAATTCTTTAGATGAAGGAAGAGGTGATAGACATGGCGCTGAATCGGGACTGCATGGGGATGGTTAAAAGTTTGTGAGCTGCCGAGGGCGATCAGGCGTTATCGTGTAAAAGCACGACTCCAGCGGTCACCAATCTTCGCCTTTTCTTCTGAATCGCCCTTCTTAACTTTCACCATGCACGCCTCCATTAATTGTCGTACCAGGTTCCAGAAAATAAACCAACAATACGCCTTTGCTGTCCGAAAAACAGTAACCACAAGATTTCGGTTCGGGAACGTTTGCTTGAACTTTTCGGCTTTGTGGGAACTCGTATGCTTCCAATGCATTGATTGTTGCTTGATTTTAACATTTGTGTGCGAAATTTAAGTTCCGTCGCCAATCACTGTGTAATTCAAGGTCAGGAATTTGCTTGTTTACTTTTTTCACAAGATCGTCGGTAACAACAGAAGGTCTTCCACTTCCTTCCGCATCGTGGCCGTTTGTTCCGTCATCGCTGAAATTCCTACATTAGCGTCTGACCTTTTCTGCACTGATGATGCCACGACCATAAACCTTGCATATTTGACGGTAAATCACACTAGCGATTTCGTTTTTGAATGGAGAAAATGAATCACGAAGGGTACATTTTAGCTCTTTGTTATATAACTGAATACAAGGACAGAACTACCGTAAAGTGACTTGTGGCTAGCTCATCTACCACTACAGCACCCCCATAATGCATCAAATTAAAAAAACATGATTTTTCTGAAGTAAAATAATAGCCAGTCACAATTTCTTTTATAATTTACCATTTCAAGATTAACAGTTAATAATTTTTAGTGGTTAAACTGCTGCCAGTTAAAATTTATTACGTGTTTTTCTTTGATTATTTACGTGAAGGTACGTCTGATTTTTCTCCAGGGGGTTTGTACTGCATATCATCACAATAACCCCACATTACAAAAATTATCCAAAAGATAAGTTAAACTCTCAAAAATACAAGGTCGCCATTAGTCAACCAAAAGTCAGCCTGTAGGTTAACTATGTCACAAATTAGTTAACCATAGAGCAACCCTAAGGCATCCTCAAAGGGTTTATCATAAAAGATGTCCAAAAGCTAACGTTGAAAATAATTTTTTGGTTAACCATAACAGATGCCCAAAAGCTAATCTTGAAAGTTAGCTTTTGGTTAACCATAAAAGATGTTCAAGAGCTAACCTTGAATGTCATCTTTTGGGCACCTCCTCGGCATACCCAAAAGTTAGCCTTGAAAGTCGACTTTTGGGCATCTCCCCAACATACCCAAAAGTTATGCTGTGTGCTTAACCATTATACCATGCCAAAAAGGTTTGCGTTGCCTGTAGGTCGACTAATCCGCTTTATACCGTCACTGCCAAACAGCATAAACTTGCTTTCATCACTCCAAAGGACATCAGCCCGTTGCTGAGGTGTCCAGTGAAGGTGAGCTTTACACCACTCTACTCGCTTGTTCCTGTTCTTTGCTGAAACGAACGGCTACTTCGGGGGTCGCCCGCCATTGAGTCCCTCAGCCTGAAGACGTCGGCGTATGGTTTGTATAGATTGGGAATTGGAATTGGAATTGATATACCCCTGGCGATGTTTTGTGTCATAAGACGTGGATTGCAGCGACAAGTGCGAAGAATATTTCTATAAATAATACGAGTTGCGCAGGGCGGTCGACCGATTCTACTCGTTTTAAAGATAACCTCTCTGTATCTTACAACGTTGGAGAAATTTTGTTACTGTCGACTTAGAGATGCGAAACTGCTCAGCTAGCTCTTTGTGGGTCCTTTCTTGCTTGCAGCCCTCTGTAATAGCTTTTTGCTGCTGTTCATCGAAATCTCGAGCACCGCGTGTCTTAGCCATTTTAATAAGCAGTAAATTACAATATGTAATTGTCAAAACAGTGAAAACAATCGAGAAAAAAATAATAAACTGAACAAAACAAAGTGTTGCTAAGATGAAATTTTGGTAAAATCAAGAAATTTCTAAAAATTATGATATCCAATACAATATTATCATATATTATCTATAAGGTATATATGTACCAATAACATGTTTAACCCACTAAAAAAGTGGGCAAAAGTTGCGCTCAAAAACTAAAAGGTGATGTATTTTTGGCCGGTACTGTATCATTTTCGACAGCATGTGTAATGTAATATCTCACAGTTGTGTTGGGCTTTGTTAAAGTTATAGATATTGTTAGTTACTGTGAGAAATACACTATTAAAATACATATTCCATATTATATAATTCAGAAAGCAATAACCACGTTTACTGCGTACAATGTCGCTCCATTTTGTTGAAAATAACCCTGCAGTAATTCACCATCGGATAGTTTGTCTAAAAATTATCTTTCAGGTGCTCCCTTTGCCTAGCTGCATTAATTGTACCTAAAACGCGAGTTATTAACGTTAAATTCAAGTTATTGGGAATGTTAATTATCTGCTAAGAAAATAATCCCAATTAGTCGTGTTCCATTATGGCCTCAACGTTTTCGTGTGTAACATCTCAACGACCTGATTTTTAATTTCAGTTTTTTATATTTGTTAAGTTAACAAAACTGGTCTTCATCCGAAAAACAGTGTTATATTGGACATCATCCTGATCATGTAGTGTCTCGCAAAATCGCACCCGTTGCGGTGGAACAACTGGAAGCAATTCATGAACAATAGTCAGTTGATGCTTCTTTAATATTGTGTGGCACGTTCACACGAAAAGTTTTAGGTGGCGTGATAAATAACGGGTAGATATTTTAGGTTTATTTTACACAACTACTCTAGCAGTATTGAGAATATTTAGGTGGTTGTTCATTTGCCACTTTTATACAAATGAATTAGTAATTTATGAATATTTAAAATTTTACGATAGACCGTTAAATAATTGATGCAAGTTTGGATCTAAGGATGGAAAATCCATTAAAATATTATCTAGATCTGTATAGTAAATCTAGATCCAGTGGATCTGTTAGAGATTCCCCAACACTGGCGATTTTATTAGTTTGTCACGCGACACTACCCTTGCAACATCTGTTAGTCCACATTGAAATCGACTTATTGTAAACTGCTCATGATAAAAACTGATTTTTTGAAAAACCTAAATTGATTATGTTAAAAAAGGATTAATGGTATGTACAGTAGTCTCTCGAAGTATGTTGGATTTTCTACATATCATTTAGTAAAGAATAAGTATTCAAGCGTTCCGTAGAACTACATCCCGCAATAAATATACCATTTGCATTATTTTTGTAATGTTTCAAATAATTGTATTTGTGGACTTTTACAACGTAAATAAAATCCTGCAATAAATTTCTTCATACATTCAGGTGTTGATCTATATAATCCTCATTTGCATTGAATATTGTTACTGGTTAGACTTCTCTTCCTACAGTCTTCACTCCGTAGTTGGTTTGTCGCAGCAATCTATTTCGGTCTATCGGAAGCTTTCCTTTTTATTTCCTCATAAGTTCTACTTCCTGAATCTTCAATGCTTTGTTTAATATATTGAATGCGATGTCTTCCTTTAGGGGTTTTCCGTTTACTGTAACTTCGATAATTATCTTCGGTAACTCTTCTTTTTTCAGCATGTGACCCACCCTTTGTATTCTTCTGCTTATGTGTGTCTAGATGTTTCTTCTATCTTCTAGTCTTTCTAATACTTCCTAATTTGATATTCAGGCAATTGTTATACTCTTAACACCACATTTGTCCGCTTTCCCAATGGTCCATGTTTCGAATCCATAGAACGATATATACTCAATGACATGGAATTCGCAACACCAAGAAGGCCAAACTTGGCAGAAACGATTAACTACTAAAAGGTAGCAATTGATTAAAATTTTAAAGAAAAGGAACAAAGTGTAAACATAATTTTTATTAATAATGGGTTGGTCCCCCCTATTGGTTACACACTCCCCCACTTTTCGTGGCATCGATTCTAGCAGATGGTCGATTTCCTCTTGAGATATTGTGTCCAAAGCAACCTGTAATTCGTGCTGTAGAGCTTGCAGCGTCTGCGGAGGATGCAGCAAGTTCCTCAGTCTTCTCCCCATAATGTTCCAAACATGCTCGATGGGTGAAAGATCGGGAGATCGGGGTGGCCATGGCAAGAGATTAACATTATCCTCTGCAAATCGGACCATAGAACGTCTTGCAATATGGGGACGGGCATTATTCTGCTGAAAAAGTGGGTCTTCCAATTGCTGAAGAAATGGAAAAATATGGGGTTCTATCATCTTATTCACATATCGCTGGGCGTTCATATTGCCTCGGATGAATAATAAACGGAACCTACTCCGATACGTTATAGCCCCCCATACCATAATCCCCACAGTTTGGTGCACATGCCTCGCAACAGAAAATTTAACATTGCGACATTCCCCACGTGTTCGTTTGACCCTAATACGGTCATCATGCATCCCCAAACAAAATCGGGATTCATCACTGAACACCATCCTATGCAACTCTAGGTTCCAGTGGAGTTGCAACTTACACCACTTCAACCATTGCTGTCGGTGTTGAGCCGTTAGTCACGTTAGTGGTAACAGCCGATAGGTTTGCAAACCGAAAGCTCTGATTCTGCGGTAAACCGTTCGAAGCGTTACAGGACGACCTTCGTTAGCTAACCATTGATCGGCAATTGATCTGGTACTGGAGACCCTCCCTAGTCCATGTCCGATAGCAGCGCATGATGGTGGATTGGTTCCGGTTAAAGCGATTTGCAATTTTTCTGAACGAAAAACCACCTTCGCGCAAACCAACAATACGACCTCTGTTGAATTCGCTTAATTGGCGGTAATTTCCACGTTGGCGCACTCTAGGCATGATCACACCCTCAAAAAACAATCAAAAGCGAAAACAATAAAGAACTGAACAAAATCTCTCAAAACATACACCTGATAAAATTGTTAGAAAAAACTGAAAGAACTGTTAGATAAGTCACTATCACTTGATCCATATGAATGAAATTTTAGTCAATTGCTGCCTTTTAGTAGCTAAACGTTCCTACCAAGTTTGGTCAAAAAATTCCTACCCCTTCTTGGTATTGCGATTTTCATGTCACTGAGTATATTTATATTAAGTAAAATCAAATCCATGAGGCACGAAACCCCATATGTCAGGGGTTTCAAGAAACTGATATGAAGCTCGTAACCGCTACACATTCTAATTTATGCATTGATAAGTGTTAATTAGCTAATTTTTATTTTGACAAATGTTAAGTGCTAAAGATTATACATTTGTCTACCACAACCAACTGTTATCCAACATTTTGTCCATCATACTCAATCTAAATCTGAAAGGTTGGTTCAAGTTGCTTACAGAATTATGCTTTCTTTTTAATGCATATTTCCTAAAGTATTCATTTAAAATGTTTAAACCAAAATTAGCAAACTAGTTAGATAACCATTTTTACATATCTTTATTTTCTTCAAATATAAACTTACAATTAGCAACAGACTTAATAAGACGCTTAATTCGCTTTAACATACTAAAGCTGCATTTATTTCGGTATACATTATCTGATGCAATAAATACAGAGCTAGGAAAGATTACATTTGGCTGTAATCGGGAAAGTTGTGCGTATGTTTGTGAAAATTTATCTTTAACTTTAAAAGCGTTTCTAAGCCCAACACATCTCGATTACTTCTGCATTGAAAGTTGAGACCCATTTACAATAATTATAGCTGTACGGCAAACGAATTAAAACGCACTATGTCGCACTTACACCGCCAGCAATAACTTTAACCGCTGCTAAAGCTTCTTTGGCAGTCGGATTAATGTACGATGCGGGTAGCAGAAAACCATAACGACCTGAATCCCTAAGCTCGATCGTGTAGGCGTATTTCATTCCAACGGTCCCTTTTGCCCAATCGTCAGAACCCCCAGCAGCAGGATATAGCATTGTTGCAGCAGATCCCACTCGGTAATATCCTCCTCCTGCAGATCTCATCGCCTAAAAAATTTTTATTGACAGAAATGACGTACAGAGTTATTATAAATGTTTGCAGTTGTATAATAACGACTGAGGTGCAGTATATTGTAAAAACTATGTTTTTAGAATATGACCATCCAAATTTTCGATAAGGGTTCGCAAAATGAACGTCTTTACTTAAACTGTACAGTATATTAATAGAATTATTCAATATTTATCAAGTCATAGTTAAACTACCGCAGTTATGTTTACATTAGGTTGGAGTTGTTGATTCGTATCTACAAAAATAACGGCAATCATTTGAAGAATAATGTAGAACAGCTTGACGGATTTAAGAGAATGCTATACATATTGCTACACCATAGGGTTTTTAACATTAAAAACAGTGCTTATAACACATAACAAATACAAATAATAATGTATTATAACCTAAAATAAAGTTTAAAAACAATTAAGCACAGGTACAAACCGCATCTGATCACTTCCGACCTTACTTTTTAATCTCTGAAATTTATTACGAATTCTTTGTATTCATGTTCTGCCTTCTAAGAACATGTTTTAATATGAAGGAAACTGCACAGCAGGTACAAATGTATCAGCTGAGATTGAATCGCCCAGCGGATTGACTGCATTTCACTGTGGCCTCGAGTAGCAATGCGTTCCCGCACTAGACCACCGAGGCCCCACAGTAAAACTATCTATGGCAACGCAACTTCACGTTCATACCTATTATACAATTGTAGTAAATCTTATAAACTGTATGGCTGATGTAGAGATATTCAATTTGATTTCCACAGCTAACCTTTATCGAAAATTTTGTTGATCATAGTGTACGAAATTCTTTTTTCAATACTATACTGATAGGTCAAACAAGAGATCAAGTAGAGGCGCAAGCAGTTTTGTTTATGTGAAGTCATGTTGTAGCTTATTGACGCATATACATAACCTCACTTGTACATTGCTTATAACAAAATAGTATTGTAAAAGGAAATAATTTATCACAAGACATGATGACTGTTACCTTCTAACAATCATTTTTTAAATTCTGTGTTAAACTAATTTTAATACATTTTCTACAGTGTCGATGGATAAAAAATATTATTATACAAGATTGTGTCGTACCTTCCTATAAAACAATGCAGTTGTTGTGATAAAATATGTACAAATAGGGTTTTAAAGGCATTCAATCCCTAATAGCAACGACGGTTTTGGCAGTACCATTTAGTGGTCGTCCACTACACTTCTTGCTAGTAACACTGCTCGTCTCATGAAACAATTTTGCAGACAGATTTAGGATTTTTTTGGATTGTTTATAGTTCCAGGGGGAATTTGAAAATGCAGCATGATATTCATCAAAGTAGTTTTGTATTTAAAATCTCTAAACCCATTAGTCTTGCTTTGCAAGAAAAATATACTTGTACACATTTGACGATAATAAGTTTTCTAATTATATCAAACTGTGAGAGGGTACAATTTATAAAAGGTGTATTCGTATTTTTTTTAAATAGTGTAATACCAAAGACTATACTCCTACCCTAGACAGCTACTAGCATAGGAAAGTTGTCCTCTTGAGTTTTTACATTTTGATAACGGAGACAGGTGGCGCTTGTACTCAAATGCGAAATCTTCAGCACCTTTTACAGTTGCCCAGTGCCTTAGTGGAAGCTAGCGTTAAGCACGTTAATTGTTACACCCACTAGTACGCACCACAGGCGGGCTTACCTAGATCGTTTCGAAGGTATGGAATTAGTCTTTGGCATTAGCAAAGGCTTAGTCAGGAAAGAATCAAGGAAAATAATATTATAAGTACGGCAGAACATTAGTAGCAAAGTCAGTAGGCAGCCAGTTTGTTTGAAATGTTATTGATAAATGCTTAAAATTGACCAAAAAGTGTAATTTGAAGTGAAACATTTCTTTAAATACCTGAAATAACGTGAACAACAAATTCTACTTATTGTTTAGTAAACATGCTATGTATCTTTAGAAATCAGTTAAGCCGTAATCCCGTATCGCTTAATGTGCTTCCATGGAAATGACCCCAACTTTCTTATTTCAAATGGAACAGTCTGAATATTTTTTCTAGTCAAGTGCAGAATGACAGTATCTCTGACAAGAAAATAGACCTTGAAAGTGGACTTTTGTTACACGCTAATAAAAAACATGTAAAGAAGTACAGTAAAAAATCCCACTAGGATCATAAGTTTCACAATTTAAATTACACAAGACAACATTCTACACTTTCGTAGAAAAAACAGTATATAACACACGAAGCTAGGAATAAAAAGCCGTGGACAAAAAAGCCGGGGTATAAAAAATTGTCCAATTTTGACAATTTATAAAAACAAATTAAAATCTTAGAATCGTGGACAAACTTACTCTTTCAGTAAATGCGTATTGTCGCACTATAACACCGATGTTCAGTTCAAAATTCGGAGACCGGTATATTATGGTACCGAATTAAATTCTGAGTACAATGGTGTCAAGATATTTCAATTTCATACATTTATTTATGTTAAAATTTTCTAAATAAATAGAAATAAATAAATAATAACATTGAAAATCTCAGTGTATTCATTTAAATCTAGTAATTTTAACAGGTTTTCATAATTATTTTGACAAGTACAAATTATTACTTCATGGATTATTATAGCGGGGTTTTTGTCTAAATTTTGTTAAAATATTTATTTAAGAGGGACTATCACAGAAAGGTTTTCTTGCCTGTAGACAATTTCCACTTTTCACATCTATCACAGTCTTTATAAGGAAACGAAAACATTTTTAAACTTTTTGTACGATATTTACTATTACCGCACTTTGCATAGACACATTTATTTCCTGACATCTTCGATATAATTTACTGCTGATTGCTAAAGACCACTGTTAAACAGTAAATGCTAATGAGAATTTGGATTTTCAGTATTTATCTGTCGGGAGCACACGAACCCCCTTCCTATTCAAATCCGCGATTTACTTAAACCTAATGATGCTTCATCCTATCTTTATTCAAATTCACTTCAATAAAATTATTATAGACAGGCAAATGGCAATATAAAAAAATGTTGAAATTACCTTCTTTAAATGCAACCCTGTTTTGACTTCTAATATAATAATTAATAGATTTAAAAATTAAACAAGAATGAAATTAAATAGAAAATAATGTAAAATTTATAGGGCGTTGTAAAAGAGGAACCACTAAAATACCGTAGATAATAATCAGTTAAAAACTTAAAAGGTCTAACGTGTGAAATGGGAAAAACAAATCTGATTGATTGGAATTTATTACAATAAATTTAAAAAATGAATTGAATTTAGGTATACCATTATTCCAATTATTGTAAATTTTGGATATTTTATAGCTCTTAGATATTAGAATGTTACAGTGCAAAAAATATTTGATAATAAATAAGTTGTGAAAATGGTGGGCTTCCAAAGTTTTTGAAAATATCAAAAAAATATTTTTCGAAAAAGGCTCTAAGCGTTTTGATTAAAATGTGGTGAGTAGTTACAAGCCACCAAGGTCTATAGCATAATTATGTTAATCTGATTGGCGAAATTATTCTGTGACGCCTTGTACGAATTTTTGAAAAGTTGATGGTTAAGCCTCTTTACTCAAATACCATAAACTTTAAACGGTTTGATAGCAGTAAGATGACAGTAAAATAATTATCATGCAAAAAAAGATTCAAAGCTTAATCTATATTTGAATATTATACGACTTCTAATTTTCTTTGCAGCAATCCGGCCAGCCAACATCGAGTGCCGTGTGTATCCTTTCCTTTTTTATTCCTATCGCCTCGCATAAACACCATTCTTGTCGCTCTTATTAGATTTGGTTGCACGTACACAGATTCAATATTTTAATAAAAGGCATACGTACGAACCGATGTAGATTAACTGCGCGCTGTTCAAGATTTATTTTACGTAAAGATTAAGCAGCTGAATTATATTTTTATCTAGAAGCGGAAGATATATGTATTATGCTTTTTGAGTCAATTATTCTGAAATTAGAATTTCGAAATATAAGTAAGAGGTTCCTATGTTCTCATTGCGTGTGATTCTTGTGATCTTATGGAATTCAAATTTAATCTTTGTAATCCGCTACCAGGACACACAAGATCTTGCTTGCGTGTCCAATTTTAATAACCTTATAATTTGTAATTAACTTTTAATTAAATAAAAATAATAATAAATTGTTGAGAAACATCGTTGTCTATAACAAGTTGCAGTTTAAAATCAAGATCCAAGCAAAGTCAATTATTAATGAATCAGTTATATTGTTCCTTCCTAGAATAGTTATTTAATCTAAATAGTCCGAGGTTACAGTTTTCTTGCATGACGGAGATTACATAATAATATTTCATTTGGGCTTTCCATTGACACAGTAGATTGAAATGTCATACCCTGCCTGAGTACCTGAAGGGATTTCATGTCGAGGATTAAAAAAGCTTTGCTACCTGTTTATGAGTAGTTTGCAACTCATTTCAGACATGCTTTACAAAGGCTAGAGAGAAACGGAAGTTTTAGTACGGACGTCTAAACTTGTTTCATGCGCTTGACAAATGGGAGCGACGGTGGCGCTCCTAGTAGTCTTATCAAAAAGTTCGCATTTCTTGCTGTACGTTGTTTAGCCGTCTAGGTAGGAGTATAGTCTTTGCTATATTCTAATAAACACTAGTTGGAATTTCGCTATCAAGAACATGAAAATCCTTGTAGGGAAGGACTGTAGTTCCGATCACCAACTCCTCGTGGCTGCCATCAGAATACAGTTGAAGAACTCTAAAACACAGCAACGCCCTCCAGAACTTAGTAAATCAATGTTGGATCAATTCAAGGAACAAATCAACATTAATTTAGACTCTCTCCAAATAAACTCAAAAAACTATGAAGAAATGGATGCAAATAGCTTGGGAAAACCTAAAAAATACTTTCTACTAAGACAGACGTTATTAATCAAAACCAACAAATGATTCACCAACAACGAAAGTGGAAACATTGGATGCAAATGGATACGTGGGACCTAGTTATGCAAAGACATAAATTAAAATCAGGAGATTTAAATAAAAAAGTACATACATTTGACAAGAGATATACAGAGGCAGTGCAGGCGAGACAAAAATAATTATATTAGCAAAGCTTGCGAACACTACCAAGACAAGAGACTTGTTTCAAAAGATACGAGAAATCACAAGAGAATGTGGAAGAATAATTAGTGAAATCAAAGATATGATGAATGTCTGGAAAACTTACTGTAAACATTTATATGATGACAAAGGAAATGTTCGTTCCCAGAGAGTAGATAAGGGCGCAATAGACCAAAAAACTGACATGAAACAAGAAATCATATCCGCTATAAATAAACTAAAATAGAATAAAGCAGTTGGGGAAGACAAAATAATTGCTGAAATGCTAAAATCACTAGACGATACTGGCATAAACCTACTACAAAGAATATGCAACAAAGTATGGATGGAAGAAACTCGGCTTGAGGACTGTCTTAAATCAACATTTATACCCATACATAAAACACTGAAATGTGAAAATTACAGAACTATAGCACTGATTTCTCATGCTAGCAAAGTATTACTTACTATACTGCATGAACGTCTCAAACACTATATACAGTGGCAAATACCACAAGAACAGGCCGGAGCTATAAAAGGCAAAGCCACGAGAGAGCAGGTCTTAAACGTCCGCCAAGTAATAGACAAAACCAGGGAATTCAATATCAGGGCGTTTCTATGTTTTTTAGACTATTCTAAAACATTTGATTGCATATGCTGGTCCAAACTATGGGAAATGCCTAAAGAAATGGTAACCCAGAACACCTTCTATCCATAATAAAACATCTCCACTCCTGTTCAATATCCATGGAGAGTATATAATAAGATGCGTCCTCGAGGGTTGGGAAGGCGGAGTAACCATAGGAGGGAAACTAATTAAGAATTTACGTTATGCCGACGATCCAACACTGATAGCTACAGATGAAGCAGAGATAATAGAGTTCCTGAATAGAGTTGAAAGAGAACGCAATCGCTGTGGGCTAAAGTAAAATCGCCGAACAACAAAACTTATGGTTATAGATCGGAACAATCCCTATCCACATGGCCATCTACAAAATATAGTAGACAAATTAATCTATTTGGGCACCCTTTCAACCAAAAATGGGGGATGCGAAGAAGAGATAAGAAGAAGAATATCTGCAATGGAAAAATTAAATAAAATTCGGAAAGACCGAAATATTACACAGCAAACAAAAATAAAAAAGTTGATACTCTAATTTTTCTAATAGCGTTATACGGAGCAGATGCGTGGACGATGAAAACAAATGACTGCAGAAGAATTGACGCCTTCGAAATGTGGTGCTGGCGCCCAAAGCTCAGGTTACCAAGAACTGCAATGCGCACAAATAACTCGATAATTGAGGATTTAAAATTAGAGACTCGCCTATCAACGCTGAATCTTACAATATTTTGGTCACATAATTAGACGACAGGACGATAACCTCGACAAAATAATGATCCAAGGAAAGGTAGACGGCACTCGATAAAGGGGCAGATGCCCTAAGCGCTAGGTGGATCAAGTTATAGGAATAACCGGTGAAAGCTGCAAGTTAATCTAAGAGCTGCGGAAGATAGACAACGCTGGAAAGAAATTGTCCGCAACAGCACTTCTTGAACCAGTAGAACAGACATACATCACGACTCTTCTTATTTTGAAGATTGTTATGTCCGTTTGATTTTGCCGCTTCATCTGAATTAAAGTTTCATTTTAATTGCCGCTCCTAAGCCGATTACTATATTATTATTTCCCAAATACAGTTAGGTGTGGACCTTATTTTTGTTATCATGGAGAATTGCCGATTAATATTTTGTCTATGCGCTTGACCTGGCCGATGCATATTGGCATTGCGTTTTCTCTTCAGTCGCATTTAACATCTTCTTCGGCCCGGTTGCTTGCGATAAGCGCCGTAATCAAGTACTGTGTCCATCGCGTGATTATCGTATCGCTGTTTTCACCGTGGGGTGAACAGAACCATCGACAAGTGTCGGATTAAAAAAACACGCTGGAATTTTAATCCTGGGAAGGAAATTCATTGCGAATTTCCGATCGCCTTTAGAGGATTAATATCGAGCCCATTTCCTGTCTCTCAGGTTGTGTCGCTGTTGCAATAAACGCATTGAAGTTTTGACCCTTAACGTTGACTCCATTCGATCCAGTTTTCAGGGACGTGCCTGCGAATTTTTCCTGCATCTTAAGAACAACCCAAAATTGTGCCTACCTCTCTCTCTACTTCCTACCGAACAACATTAAGGTAGGAGGAATTGTTTTTGGTGTTGTGAAAACTTTTTTCGAGTTTCATTTTCTAGTTTCAAGTGCTGAACCTTTTTATTTAATGCGACCTTCAGTCGCCAGTTGTCCTTTCTTCTTTTAGTTAACTGTGAAGTGTAATCATAAGTTGTATTAAATTGTAAACTCTGAGGTCACTGACTGCGTAGATCTGTTCTAAGAAATTAAATATCGGAAGCCACTGGCGGCGAGCCTTTTTCAGTTCGAACGTTCCAACAAAATCTTGTATTAAACTATAAATATGATAATTGTCAATGTAGTCTTTGTTTTTGTATTGTATCACCTATTTCAAATAGAATCATATTTGTCGTAAAAATTTATCATATCTTTTTTGTGTATTTTTTTCTCTTTATTGTGAGCATATACAGGAGGAGGCACAATTAGGGTCAATCCGATTCCCGTAAACTGCTGACTTCTCGGCCTTCCACGGGAACTGGTAATCTACTGTGATTTGAAAGGAGGCGCCCGTTAACTTTGACCTACCCTGTACATAATTAGGTACGATTTTACTCCCGTAAGCCGTTTCCGTGAACCATCCGAAGTCCTCTGAGCTAAGCTGTAGGCCTTTTCCACCTTTCCTCTTGCGGGTCGACGAAAAAGCTCGTTTGGCCCATAACAAGAGCGTACTCTTACATTTTATAGATTAATTTATTTCCTCAGGGCATGTCCTGAATCTTTTTTCTTCTTAACTTTTTTCCCTACGATTTCATATGCAAAATGGCTGCTACAATATGTGATACAATTTTTGATATTTTCCTATTCATGCATGATTCTTTAAATTTCCTAGTAGGTTCTGTTGAAAACCTATTTTCGTACGCATCATTGACTTTCTCGGTTTGTAAAACATAAAATTAAGAAATTTCTGTTATTCATATTCATATACGATTGATTGAAGACGGTAGTTTAAGAAAATAAACTTTGAAAAAACCCCTTACCATCACGATATTTAGAACACCTAAATACGTATTTCTGAAACTACGCTGCATTGAACTTCCATTGTTGACTTGTTGTAGGACTTATCTCCAGAGATGTTCCTGAAATACGCATTTAGGTGTTCTAAATACCTTAAGATGTTTTTCCAAAATTTATATCTGTTATCCATGATGTTCCTTTAGAACTCCTCCATTTTGAGATAGACTAGACTTTTATACACCGACTGGTTTACTTTTATTAGAAACAGTAGTCAGCGACTGCTCGCTATAAGGAAGCTATGGCACTATTGAAACAAACCACCCTCAAGCTGTATATACACCGCCTGGATAATGAACAACAGCTGTGGTACTACCACTCTACACAATCCCACAAACCGCCACTGGTAGTTATACCGTTATTTACAGCTTTTCATAAAGTACAAGTTTAAAAACATAACAAGAATGTGTTTTATTGTATTACTATTAATCTTAGGATAAGTGTTATGTATTTAAATACGGAAAGAGAGATTAATTAAATACTAAAATTATGCAGAAATGAGTTTTCCCTTACAATTGCAGATTTTGTCACGCCATAAGTAGTGGACCGGGTTCTCAAGCTGCATACATTCTAAAAATATATACATGGCGATCCCAAACTGTTATTAATGTTCTCGGGCAATAATTTCTTTCAGTGGAAATATATGTAACAATTTTAATACGTTTTTAGTATATAAAATAAACGGATTAAGGGATGAGTGGGAGATACTCAAATATCTAGTAATCCTTAATGCTTATAAACCTATTAATCATCTGATATTGAAAATGAATGAAGACCATCTGTTTTCAAATGAAAGGACACCATAATTGATTATGAAAATCTACACGTTAATTGTTATTCAACCTTTATCTAGCACAATTAAAAGCATTTAACCCAAAGTTATGCAAATCAACTAAATCACTATAATTAATCTCTAGCAAACAATAAACCGTACATATGATTCAATATCTAAAGTTATTACATAAAATAGACATTTTTGTTTCATAAAAGTAAGAGCATATAATTATCCTTATACAACAGTGTCTCCTTATGTTCTATCTCAAACGTATCAGTTATCTTATGTAGATTTAATGTATGAATGTAGTAATCATAACAAATTTGTTTTTTCCCGTGTATCAGTTTAATTAATACTAACAGCCAAAATCTTAAAAGCTGCAACTTTCATTCATAAGCCAGTAGCACTTGTAAATAAAACAGTTCCTAACTCCCTTTTACTACTTTTCGCCTTTTACATAGAAATGGAGTTAAAATAGAGAAATGTGCAATAATTATCTCGTAACGCAATCGTAACAGACACAAGAACCACAAACATTCACTAATACACATTTTATTTTCCACAACTAAGATACGATGTGGGCGTAGGACTCCAAACTTTTTGAATCCGCTGATTTAAATCATCCTTTCACTCTTTAATAATATGTTTATGGACCGTATCATTGATATTAGTTATTAGAATGTTATCTTTGTTTAAACAATTTAGGTTTAGTACTATCAACGCTATCATTACGCAATATGTTTTTAAAATACGAGTTACAACATGCAAAGAAGGTGTATAGCTTTTATTTGTGTATTTTTCATAAACCAAATCAGTAGCAGCTCTGATGGTAGGTGAGCAGAAGGTTTTCTTTGTATAATTTTAGAAATTTCTTTTTTTAAGGAGACTGCTACCTTGAAGGAGTCGAGAGTATTCATTGGCTAACAGCTTACACAAATGATCCTGCTGACGATTTCGAAGAGAAAGAGTTTAAGCGTTTCCAATTTAGAAACATATGTGGTTAGTTCAAATAGTAAGATATCAACGCAGAATAGTCACTAAAACTGGCATAATCACACTACATAAACTCAGTAAGATAATAAACAATATTTTGTTGCAACCTGGTTTCTAATTGCTAAAAAATAATACACCGCCTTTCTTGTTATCCCCGATCATTCCGTTAATCCACGACGTTTCATTACTTTGTATTTTAATGAAAAGTACAGGACCCTCTGTTACGACCTTGAAAATAATTTTATCAAGAGCACATACAAATTGTATATAGAGGTGTGCACAGGAACAATCACAATATTCCAGCCCTTGAGGTATGAACAAGTCATATTGTAACAGAAATCATTTACAGCTGGGCTATGCAGGTAGTAGTAGTTTATTTCATTTAATCATACATGATTATTGAATACCTGGGTAATATCAAAAACATATTTACACAACATTTTAACTTAACATACATATCACAATTGAGGACTATAAACATATAATAAAAAGCGGGAGACATGCAACAATAAATAAAGCAATCACACTACTTAGAAAACATTTTAAAACTTAAATTTAACAATTGAGGAGCACCGGGTGGCATCATCCAACTACCCTGCCTTTTTCCTATCTTTTTCCTTCCAAAAATTTTACATATTTTGATTTAAATTGTTTTATTGACTTAGATTCTTTTATTTCAATAGGAAGTTCATTAAACGCGTTTACTCCTTCATAAAACACCGAATTTTTTGTTGTTGTTTTGTTAGCTCGTTCTGGTCTAAAATTTGCATTACTTCGTGTAGCATATGAATGAACGTCCTGGTTCTTTTGTAGCGCAAGATACTCAGGATATTTCTTTGTTTTGATTTTATATATGAAAACCATGGTATACAAATGTATTACCTCATTTATTGACAGCCAATTAAGAGTCTTCAACATGAGATTTATTGGAGTGTATTTATTACAGTTCAAGATAATACGCATAGCCCTATTTTGAAGAATTTGAAGTCTATTTTTCTGCATTTCATTTAACAAAAATAATATTGAGCAGCAATACTGATAATGGGGTCTTATTATTGTATTGTATATAGTGATTTTATTGTACACGGAAACGTATTTGGAAGTTCTTCTTAAAAAACCCAATTTTTTATTTATTTTTTTACATAGTTGTTCAAAATGATTGCTAAAATTTAAATTATTATCAATAATAATTCCTAAATATTTTATTTCCGATACCCATTCTATGCATTTATCGTCAATACACAGTTTAAGTTTGCTAATTTCACAATTTTTCAGTTTTGTTTTTGTAGATATTATCATAGCTTTGGTTTTTTGAACATTAATAAGAATTTTGTTAGCGTTGAGCCAGGGAATTAAAGTTTTTAAGTCGTTATTAACTAGTGTAACTGCATCTGAGGGATCTTGACTAGACGCATATAGAAGGGTATCATCTGCAAATAATTTAATATTGCAGTTATTTATAACATTGCAGATATCATTGACATAGATAATAAATAACAAAGGACCTAATACAGAGCCTTGTGGTACTCCATGTTTATTTTCCAAAGGTACTGAATTTTCATTTTCATATTTGGTAATTTGATATCGATCAATTAAATAGTTACTGAACCACTGTAGGACTGTACCATTCAGCCCATAGTAACTTAATTTGCGCAATAATGTTGGTCTGTCAATAGTCTCAAACGCTCTTTTGAAATCAATAAACAAAGCTACAACAAAATCACTATTATCCAAGGACTTTTTCCATTCATTTACTACTAATTGCAATGCCGTTTCGCAAGAATGATTTTTTCTAAATCCAGATTGCCTACTAAATATTAACTTATTAGATTCTAGATACCCTATTAACTGCTTTTGAACAACAATTTCTATAAGTTTTTCTATAGTATGTAAAATGTTAATACCACGGTAGTCTTCAAATTTTGTAGCATGGTTAACTTTTGGTATAGGTATTACAGTGCTAGTTTTTAATGCCCCCGGTAGTACTCCTTCCCTTAAAGATGTATTAATAAGATTTAGTAATGGGTAAGCTACAACATCAAACAATTTCTTCAGTAACAACACATTTATATCATCCACTCCTACTTTATTTTTTAAGCCAAAAATAAGTGTTTTCAACTGATTTATTGTAATTGGTTCAAAAACAGAAAAGGAACACTGTACTGGACGTAAATCGTTGGCCTGCCATTGATTGCAGTTTTTATTTTTAGTAACAATGTCATCGATGCTTTTAATAAAAAACAAGTTAAAGTTATCAGCATCTGTTTCTAATTTATAAATTTTGTTATCATATGATATCTTCCTGCTGGTTTTCATACTATTACTGCCAAGCAATTGTTTTAGAGTATGCCACATTTTTTTCGGGTTACCTCTATTTTTATCTATGGCGTTTTCATAGTATTCTTTTTTCTGTTTCCGAATGATAGCAACAACCTTGTTTCTTTTGTCTTTGTAGTTTTTCCAATCGTCTTCATTTTTTGTAAATTTAAATTTTTTATAAGCATTATTTCTTTCCTTACATAAATTCTGACTCTCTTTGTTTATCCAAGGTGTTGCTATTTTTGACTTTTACTTTTTTTAGTGGACAATACTTATCTAATACGTTTATAATATTGCTAACAATTGTTGTGTGTAAGTTATTAACATCACAAAAATGGTAGTTCCAGTTGCATTCAATTAGTGCTTTTAGTACTTGATCTATTTTTGTTTTTCCTAAATTACGTTTAACTTTAAATGTTTCAACGGTCTTTTCTTTTACAGTTGTTTGAAAACCGATTTGTATTATTTCGTGATCTGATATTTTAGTGGTGTCATAAGTTTCAACTACAATATTGAAGCTATTTGTTAATACCAGATCTATTATTGTTGCACTTCGATTTGTTATTCTAGTAGGTTGTTGCACTAATTGTTGCATACCGAAACTGCTTAATATGTTGATTAGCCTACCTGTACTTGCATTTTTTTTATCTAAAACATTTATATTAAAATCCCCTAAAATTATTATTTCAGTACGCTTGTCACACATAGTTTCACAAAAGCTTTCAAGATAGTCTAGAAATTCTATGGTGTTTCCGTTAGGAGAATGATAAACCGTGGTTATATAATAGACTTTCTCAAATATTTTTATTTTTATAGTTAAGAACCAAAAGTTTTTCATATTAGCGTTAATACTTATTATATCAAATGATATATCGTTTCGAATAAACATTAAAACACCGCCCGTGTACCTACTAATTGAATTACATCGTACACACTGATAATTACTAATGTTTAATTCTACATCTAACATGTCTTCTGTACTTCGCGTTTCTGATAAACATAAAACATGTGGTTGCACATCATCTGCTAATTTTGCAATTTTACATTTATGACAAATATAACTTTGGGCATTTAGATGCAGAATGACACTATTTTTTACCTTATGAGCTAAAGAGATTCTATCATTTCTTCCATTGGTATTTCTAAAAAAGATGTGTTAGTTTCTGTTTCACTGATGTCACTACCTTTACTATTTTCAGAAGTATTTTCTAAGATCACCGTGGGGGAACTCTTATTTATATTATTAACTGTCTTTATGTTCGTTTCATCATTATCGTTACCTTCCTGTGATGTCTTCACGGTTAGTTTTTTTGGTACGCCCTCCAGTGTTTTAATTTCATCCAAATTTGGGTAGATGTTGTTGCCTAGAGGTCTGTTAATCCTCGTATGTCTAACATGCTTTACATTTTGTTTCTCCGTTATTTCAGAGGTTGATTTAATCAATGGCCGATCCAATCTTTTCATTTCATCAAGATTTGGGTAAATATTTTCGTTGTTGAGAATACCTACACTAGAGCTTCTTGGACGGTATCTCTTATTGATGAATACCCGTATATTTTTAACTTCCGTAATATTTATATGATCATCGGACTTTACACTAATTTGTTTCAATGCGCAGTTTGGAGTACTATTTTGCAACGAACGCAAAATAGTCTTACAAAGTTTTTGCTTTCCGTTAAAGTTCAAATGTAATCCATGTTTCGTATATTGATAACGTTCCGTACCTTTATTGAAATCCATAAATTTAACACTGGTAAATTTGCTAAGTTTATATAATAATTCATTTAATTTAATGTTCACGCTGTATATTAAATCATTCACTTCATTTATATCATATCGATATGGGATCGCAGATATTATAAGGTTTGTGTTAATACATCTACCGTGTTACACACTGATTTGAGAAAAGATTTATCATGCTTACCATTACTTCCTGCAATTATTACTATGTAGTCTTCATGATTAAAATCCTTAATTAGTTCTTGAAGATCTTCAGTCACTTGATTAAAATTTGCATTAGGTTTAAAAAGTACCTGAACAGAAAATTTATCGCATACCTGTTTATGAAGCATGCTACACAAATTTCTTCCGTGGCTGTCCGCTAGGATAAGAACGCGAGCTTTTCTTGTTGGAGTTAAACTCTTATTATCTCGCTTAATGCGACTGCTTGCATGTTTATCACTTGCAGATGAAGCCTTTTCTGGTTTATTAGTTACACTTTTCAATTTATCTAGTTCATTGTTTAAAAACTGTATTTTACTCATCAATGTTTGGTTTAGATCACTTAGCTCGATTAACCGCTGTTTTTGTTTTTCAATATCTATTACCATGTCCTGACACTTTTCACATGAATCAGTCACTACTTTATTTACAAAAGAGTCCTTATTTAATATTTTACTGTTTGAAACCAATTTAAGAAGTTCTATTAAATTTGCCTTTTTCATATTTTTAGTAACAATTCCATATCTACACAGTTCGAATTTTATTTCGGTCACCTTAAGTTCACTGCCATTTTTAGTCATTTTTATTTGTCTTAAAGAAACTACTACTACTACTACACCAATCCCGATTTAATTCGCACAGTAAATGTAATAAAATAATGAAAATTAACTATATATAGCTGAGCGCTAGAAGTACACGTCCGCTTGCACCGAGATGCTATACATGCAGGTGTGATTCCGTTTTACCTTCCATGATAACAGTAGCACATCGTTCCATATTTTAAAAAGTTTCGTGTATACTCTTATATTTTGTACAAGAAAAATAAAAATTAGATGCAATCTGTGGAAAGTTACGTCTCATCTGTATACACAATGTTTCAAATGCCGTTTTCAAATTGAGGAGCAGGAAATTAAACATTTAGACAGGTGTTTTTTTTTATGTGCAGGAAACAAACTCCGGAAAAAACCCAGAATAAAAAACCCCCGGAATAAAACCATTGGTTAAAACCCCGAAAAAAAAAACCCTGGGATAAATACCAAACCGCGGAAAAAAAACCCGGAAATAAAAATCCAAGGAAAAACCCCCGAAAAAGTCCCGGAATAAGAACGCCTGGAATAAAACCCCGGAAATAATAAACCCCAGGAGAAATAACTCACGGAAATCCCGGGAATATAAACCCCCGGAATAGAAAGCCCCGGAATAAAACCCCCAGGAAAAAACGTGCTGGAATTTTTAAACCTCGGAATAAAACCCATGGAATAACAAAACCCAAAGAAAAAAAAAAACCCCGGAAAAAACCGGAATAAAATCCCCCAGAATAAAAACTTCCGGAATAAAACCCCCCGGAATAAAAAACCCCCAGAATAAAAACCCTCTGAAAAAAGGCTCGGAATAAAAGCCCCCAGGAAACAACCCCCGGGAAAAGTCCCGGAATAAAAAACCCCTGGAATAGAAACCCCCGGAATAAAAACCCCCAGGAAAAAAACGTCCGGAATAAAAACCCCCGGAATAAAAACCCCAAAGGAAAGCCCCCGGAAAAAACCCGGAATAAAAACCTCCAGGAAAAAACCCCGGAAAACCCCCTGCGAACATAAACTTCCAAAGAACGAACACTAGAGAAAATTTCTAGTAAATTTAAAGATTCTTTATTATTATTTTATGATCTTAGAAAAATTGCCATTACCGATAATGACACTAGGTAACTTAAGAGATGAACGATAATAAGGATACGTTAATGTGAACCTAATTGACAGGGCATGTTAAAGAATGTTTGGTGTTATGAAGATAGTATGTTATTACCACTCGGCAACAAACACACTTAATCTAATATAAAAAAAGGTTAAATTTACTAGGAACTGTCTCTAGTGTTTTTTCTTCGGAAGTTTATGTTGGCATGGGATTTTTCCAGGGTTTTTTTCCTGGGGGTTTTTATTTCGGGGGTTTTTATTCCCGGGTTTTTTTCCTAGATTCGTTTTCCTTATAAACTGTTTTCAACATCTTGTACATTATTCCCATTAAATAACAACGTACTTACGCGCTGTAATTTTCGCATTTCCCGTTTTTGATAAAAAAACTAATAATAGCGGAACACACATCATTTATAAATTTTTTTGTGGAGGGAACTTTTATTTCACTGTATATCCTTCCCTATATCGTAACCTATGGAAGGCAACCCTTATAGAAAATATGAAGGAAGGCAAGAGAAACCGCATTCATTAATCTTTCTCAAGAGAATACCACGATGGCAGCATTCAATTCTGAATATTCCGGAGTAAAAAGTTCCCTAATCGGATGTCCGAGGGGAACGGTCTTGAATTATAATATGTTAACAATCGCGAAAATTAGAAAGAAAATAAGGATAGCCACTTGAAATGTCAGAGGCCTCCTGCAAATAGAAAAATTGTATATAGTAGCACAAAAAGCAAAAGCATACAGCATTGCAGTGCTAGGCTTGGCTGAAACATATTGGAAAGGAACTGGCCACTTCACCCCAAGGACAAGAAACACCATATATTTTTCGGGAAATAGTAACGGAAATCGGAATGGTGTCCAGCGCGGTAATTGTATACAATCCCGTTAGTGATAGAATTATATCAATCAAAGTGGGGCAAAACCATGCAATCTGAACATAGTCCAGGTATACGCCCCAACCTCGGACTCGACAGAAGAAGAGTGTGAAAATTTCTATCAACGGCTGGAGACCACAACTAAAGCACGTCCGCGGAAAGAAATCTCTATAATACAAGGTGACATGAACGCAAAAATAGGTCAAATCAAAAAGGAAACACATCTAAGAGCTGCGGTGGGCCAGTACGGAATAGGCGGGAGGAACGAACGCGAAGAATGTTTATTACAATTCTGCGTAGAAAACGGCCTTGTATTAACAAACACGATATTTGAACATCACATAAGGCGACTGTATCCGGGAGATAGGTACAGAAAATAAATGTAATTTATAATGGTTGATTCACGGTGGAAATCCTCGATCTGCAACTCAAAGACCTATCCCGGGGCATAATGCGTTTCGGACCACCATTTGCTTGCAGCAGATATAAAAATAAAATTAAAAAACATAGAGCAAGAACAACAAACAATTAAAATGGATAACCATACTGTAAATCATCTGAAAACAGAAATTAACAGTAACTTAACAGCTTGCAAAACTCATGTACTAACAGAAGACTGCGACACAGAATGGACGAACTTTAAAAACAATATAGAAGCAACAATCAAAAACCATCAGGACAGCAGAGTAAACCCGAAGAAAAACTTATACAAACACTGGATAACGGAACAAACCATATAAATAATCCAGAAATGAAAAGCTATAAAACAATTAGGAATAACCACTGAAGAGAGTATACGCGAACATAGCTGATTAAGTTGCGAAATTAAAAAAGTTGCCGCTAAGATAAAAACAAAAACATCTGCAAAGAAATAGAAGAACACAAAAATTCTCATCAAGTACATGATTTTTTTCAGAAGGTTAATTTACTGTCAAGGAAATTTAAGCCCAAATCGCTAGCTGTTGAAGGTGAGAATGGGAGACCTAGAAAGCTCTAAATAGATGGGCAGAATATTGCGAGAGACTCTGCAACGATGCTGAAATACAACAGAGACAGTACGACAGAAGAAATTGAGAATAAGAAGAACCTGAACCAATCATTCTAAAAGAAGAAGTACAAGAAGCTATACACCACCTTAAAATAAACAAAAGCTTCGGGAGCTGACCGAATTACGCCTGAAGTACTTAAAGTTCTAGAAGATGCAGGTTTGGAGATATTACTGGATCTGTGTAACAAGATATGGCGAACTGGACATTGGCCGGAGGACTGGACAAGGTGGAAGGATAAGGTTTTATCCCAATACACAAGAAAGGCTCCACAAGAATATATGGAAACTACAGGACCATCTCATTAATATCACATGCCAGCAAAATTATGCGAAGAATAATAGATCAGAGATTGCATCAATATATTCAACCATAAATACCGCCTGAGCAGGCAGGTTTCTTAAGGGGAAGAGGAACCAGAGATCACATATTCAACACAAGACAATTGATTGAAAAATCACTTGAATTTAATACCCCCATGCTACTATGCTTCGACGATTATAAAACGGCTTTCGATTGTGTCCTATGGTAATAACTTTGCACAGTCCTCGACGAAATGGGAGTCCCGAACCACCTCATATCACTCATTTGTTTGCAACAAATCAAGCAGTAGTCAAGTTTAGATAGGCACGAATCAGATACATTTGCTGTTAAAAAGGGAGCGCGACAAAGTTGCATACTCTCACCCCGACTCTTCAATACATATGGAAGAGTATAATGAGACGCGCACTGGATAATTTTATAAGCGGCATCTCGATTAGCGGGAAAAGGATCACCAACCTTTGAAACGCCGAAGACACAACAATATTGGCGATAGACGAAAACGAAATGCAACAAATGTTAGAACGAGTGAAGAGAGAAAGCAGAAATTTGGAGCTGAAAATATCTTAAACAAGACCAAGCCCATGATAGTCGATAGAGGTCACATCCTGCCACCAAGACGATTTCTAAAAAACATAAAGAGTGTCGATGAGTTCATATACCTAGGATCACTAATAATCAACCAAAGAGGATACGAGAAAGAAATCAGAAGACGCATCGCTATGGATCGCAACGCTATGACCAACCTGACAAAGATATGGAAAAACCAACAGATAACAAGAAACACCAAGATGGCTCTAGTGAAATCACTTATATTTACAATCGTTATGTAGGTTCTAGGTATCCAGGTTCGTTTGAAATAATAGCAGCTTTATTTTTTAAATAAAATAACCTGAATGTTATGCGACCATACTGTAGGTTTTGATGTGTGCCAAAATATATTACAATAATTCGTGAAAAATTGACATCGATTTTAAAAAAATTAAGACACTTATTTCATCAATTATTATGAAGGATGTATGACCAAACGGTGCCCCATTTTTTTTTAAACACCGTGTATTAAACGCTTATTACAAACAAAAAAGTAAAAGAAACGAATTTTAACATTAATTATGTAATGCTTGTTATTTTTTAGATGTGGAAGTAAGCGGATGCGATTATGGAAAATATTTTGAAGCAAAACTAGAAAATAACTACCTTGTAATTTCCCCAAGCCAAATTTTTAAATTATATGAAAAAAATGAACAAAATACTGCAAATCCGGAAATGAACATTCTGTTAAATCTTACATGTGAAAAAGATACCCGACAACTGGTAAGTAAATGAATAAATTTCTGTACTAGTTTAGTTCAAAATATGCTACACCACTTTAATACAAGCCTAGATAATATGCAAACAAACACTGTTGGACAGGTAGAGCAATAGGGAAAAACTTAAATCTTTTGGACATAATTTATAAGTCAGCAAGATTTTTTACCAAAAATTAACTTATTTTAATATTATTTTAGGCATTTTATCAACCAATACGTGACCACAACACGTACGCTCCCAAATTCGATCGAGAATCATATACGTTTAGTTTACCAATGCCTTTACCAGGAAAATACGATGTCAGTATTTTCGGCGAGACGATAATAGCTTGCGATTTAGATATCTCCAATATGCGTCTAGATTTTGAGATAAATGGAACTGAAGATTTTGCCCTCGTTTGGAATGGTCCTGTTAACGACACCAACAAATGTCACAGAGCCATTTTGAGGTCTAATAATCCAATGTGGCTGACATCTGAAAAAGAACTACAAATTATTGCTACAGTAATTGATTTTGAGATAGATAGAGCTATTTTTGAAAACGTTTTATTTAAATTATACATCTTTAGTTGAAGTTCATAACCTAGTTAAAGTAAAACCATTATTTTAAAGCCGAATCTTTAAGCCTTTGACTTAGGGATTATCTGCAACTGATAGGGGGCACTCAGGTAGAACCAGCCAACGTATTCAGATACATTTTAAAATATTTACAAAATTTTACACATTTTTATATCATACACAAATTTTCTTCTATCTGTTCAGTATCATTACTGCAATTACTGGAATCTAAACTTACAACATCAATTTCTTCATTGCTGCCACTATCAACATCGCAGTCAAAGATCCAAAGATCCGTAATAATGCGAAACACAAATAAAATTAATATCTGTGTACAACTACTACACGCTACAAATTCACAACTAAGACTGCATCAACCCTTTAATTTGGGAAAGTACACAATGTCATTAAGCTTAATTACCTGACTCATCCGAAAAACAAATAGGAAGGGAAAATCTTTACTTCATTGTTAATTTTCAAAAATTTCTACGCAAGCAAAATATTAATATTAAAATACCATTAAGTTTCCATTTTAAAATAACACACCGAGTACAGACCTGTAGACTAGTAACAACCGTTCGATCTCTTGTTATGGCATTACATGCTTCACGCTGAGAGGAAATGACAAGATAACAGTGACTCAAAGATTCAGCCTTAAAATAATGGTTGTACTTTAAATGCTTAGACAGCTTACTGCTATCGATGATGGAATACAGTGCAAGCAAGCAATGTTCTCCAATTCAAATAAACTTTAATTAAGAATACCTTAAAAACCACGTTTTTAAAACAAAATACTTTAAACTATATTGTTTAGTTTAGATATCTCCTGTATATGATTAATTGTAACAGGATAATGGCATACCTTCCCGAACGTCAACTGCAAAGCTACAAATTCACATAAATGAAAGTATCAGTATGCTCCAAAATCCTCAATTCGAATCAGCCTACTACACTGCCGAATACAAGTTCGAAAACGGCGAATATAGCATCTATTTGGATAAACCAATTCGATTAATAAATGGGTGTTCTAATATTGAATTGCATTTGTTAGGTATGTCATACCGCTCCAGGCACTAATTCGAGAATACTATAATTATAACAATTTTGAGGTGTTCATTTCTAAAACCATATCGTCTTTGGCTTACAGAATACAAAGAATACTTTCAAGTCGACTGTAATTCAAGCGAAATCAGTATAGAATTAATCAGTACACTTACCGAAGACATGCTGGAAAATATGGTAGCGGTTCTACTAACTATTGTAGCATCTTTAGAACATGCAGAAAGACCCGGAGAAACTGTTTTAGCGATATATCTTCCCAAACGAGAATGCAGAGAAAGTAAGTCGTGTTTATGATTATGTATGTGTAGCATAGGAGCTTACTACAGGAAAGACGAAGAATTTATATCTTTCAGATCAATTGCGCTACTCAAAATAATTATAAATGGGCAGATCACATTTGATTTGTATGCGAGAGGTGCGTCGTTAAAATCCCAAAAAGTGTTATTTTTTAATGTTTTCAATAAAGCAGGACTAAAATGCGTCATTTACTTTTCAGCACTTATAATATGCCAACGGTAACGTAGCTGCGGTAAGGGTTTGCCTCTGTAGAAAATATCGCAGATAATTAACTAGGATAATTCACTAATTTCTTTGAGTTGGGTGAGGGACCAGCTCCACCTTACCGTAAAAATATATTCAAATGCTAAAAACCTTCAACCATGAGCAAACGAAGAAGATTTATGAGTTTTGGAAATGTTCTAATTTTAATTAATAAATTTAAAAAAGTACGCAAAGGAATAGAGGCATACAGCAATAATATTGCAGGCCTTACCTACTGAATCTTACTAGCGAACTGAAGAAAAGCAGAACTATATTCATATCTTAAGAGGAACAAAATCTAATATCTTTATTCTATCAAGAAGTTCTTAAAACGATTCATAATTAAATGAGAAGAATGGTAAACTTGCAAATGACTATGTTGTCGTTGCAAACATTAACGAAAAATAGTGTGAACAGCCAACAAAATTATGTGATTTTATATGTAATCACAGAGAAATCAACTTGTTAGGGAAAGTGATCCAATTGTAGGGCAATATGATAAAGACATTCATAATAATAATAAAAAGAGAAAAATAGAATTATGCCAACAACACTGTTTAACGCATTTTGGAAACAGAAAGGCGTGGACGCAGCTTACTCGTCAACTGAAGCAAATTTGTAATTATTACTTGATGGTACAAACAAACCAGATTACAAAAGGGATACTAACTGACGGTTGGACTACCTTTAATTAAAAGCTACAAAATATTACCCAAACAAACATTTTCGCAATATATAGGCGAACAAAAAAATCTACCATGAAATCAGCGGTACGAAGTGGAATTGACTTTATTTAAAGAAATCTTCGTTTACTTTCATACTCATATCGATATTCTATAAAGTTTTGGAAAATGTTGGTAAAGGTGTCCAAAGAAGGAACTTTTTCTAATTTGGCAATAAGTATATTCGCAATATCTTCTGCGTCTTAAAATATTTTCCCTTAAGAACGTATTTTACTTTAGAACAGAAGAAATAATCTGCCCGTGTAGAGTCAGGTAAGTAGGGTAGGTAATTAATCTCAACAATACCAAGTTTCTTAAGAAATTACATCGCAACCAGTGCACAACGGGCAGATGCATTGCCATACTACAAGAACCAGCAAACTTGTTTAATGTTTCTTACCTTACTTCATTGAAATTCATGTTATTTTACTTTTCGATGAAATACATATAAAACACAAAATATAAATAACACCAACCCGTTAAAAAAATTTTGAATTAATTTATGTAATGTTAGTCATATAAAAGCTGTTACTAAATAGCAAATTAGTAGTTTCACTAGAAGTAGAAAGAAAAAAAGGTAAATACGCTTAGAAACCGGGGATCTTACCGTAATGCTATCGTGGCAACACACAGACGTCGGAAACACATATACAGGGTGATTTAAATATGTGCGAAAAACTTTAACCACGTATGACTGAGGCGATTTGACCCCTACAACACCTAGTATTTTTTTTAATTCGGGGCATCACAGTGTTGTGTAGCATCACAGTTTTTTTACATCTATTCATTGTGTTTCTTGCCCCATTTTAATACAGTCCAAGCTTAATTTCCAGTCGAAAAATGTACAGGTGAAAAGTAAATTAAATCTGACCCAGAATAGAAAACTGGTGTAAAAATTTGTAAATTAGATGTATGTATTTAAATTGTCATTTCTATTGAAAACTCTGTTAAATAACTTATATTGAATTTTTGTTAAAAATTGTTAAACCTATTTTTTGGAAAACTAGTTCAAAAGTTGCAAAAAAACTAACCAAGTTAACGTTCTCGTTTTCAAGATGTACCCTAATTTATACATTTTTCACTGTTGGGTCACATTTCATTTACTTTTCATACATAACTGTACATTAAATGTCCAAGCTCAATTTCCAGTTAAGAAAAATTTTTTCTTAACTGGAAATTGAGCTTGGACTGTTAGCGTTTCAAAACAATAGAGTTTGTCACAATCGGTAAGAAACAAAAAAGTTATTTACATTTCAGTGAAATGATGTAAAAAACTTTAAAACCTCATTTCATATAGGAGTGTCGAGTTAAAAAATTGCTAGGTGATTTCGACGTTACCTGGTTAAAGTTTTTCGCGCATGTTTAGAATCACCTTATGTAACTGATATAAAGCCTCATGTGATAAATAGTTATTTATATCTTTCCATTTACGGTAATTTCGAGTAGCAACATTTATCCAAGGTTTAATGTAGGAAATACAAGTTGTACATGTACAACTTTTTAGTATCGCCCACGTTAAACTGCTGCCTTCCTGTTGTAATACCAAAAATGGTGTATTTTTTATTAAAAATAAGCGCATCTCTTTGATACACCCAGGAATAATGATCGACAACAGGTGTTAGGGGCCAAACGAGCTTTTTCGTCGACTCACAACAGGAAAGATGGAGAAGGCCTTCGGCTTAGCTCAGAAGAGTAGTGGTGGTTCACGGAAATCGCTTACGGAAGGGAAATCGTAGCTAGTTGTGTACAGAGTAGGTCAAAATTAGCGGGCGCCACCTTACAAATCACAGCTGTTTGCTAGTTCTCGTGGAAGGCCGAGAAGCCAGCAGCTTACGGAAATCGGACTCACCTTGATTGTGCGTCCTCCTGTATATGAAGCTTACAAAGTTCCTGCAGACAATAAAGTAAAAATACACAGAAATAAAAGACATGGTGCATTTTAAGACAAATATAATTCTACTATTTAAAATTAGTGACACATAATACAAAAACAAAGATTACATTCAAAATGGTAATATTTATGGCTTAATACAAGGGTAGTTGGAACGTTCGAACAAGAAAAAAGCTCACCGCCAGTGGCTTGCAATATTTACTTTCTTAGAACAGATCTACGCAGCCAGTGGCGTCTGATTTTTCAAAAAAATACGATTTATGATTGCACTTCCAGCGCGTTTCTTTAAATCCAACACTTGTCGATGGTTCTGATCACCCCACGGCGATAACAGCGATACGAAAATTCACCCACCGAAAACCCAAAACGCCCTTGCAGTTCTTGATTTCGACGCCAGTAACCGGGTCGAAAGGAGATTTTACATTGACTAAAGAAAGAACGAAACGCGAGCATCCAGCACCTGGAAGATTTCATCATATTGAGAAATATGGTGCAAAAATTCTAGAACAATTTAACATGTAGGACTCCCTTCAAGGGCAGGAAATTCCCAGAAAACGTCCACGGCCAAGCGCGCAGGCAAAATATTAATTGGCATTTCTCCATGTTAAAAACAAAGTTCACCAAACTGTATTCGGGAAATAATAATATAGTAATAGGCTACAGAGTGGCATTTAAAATACCATCGTAATTCAAATGAAACGGCAAAATCAAACACAGGAGGATTACTTTAACACAGATACCCGAATATTTAAATTTGAAACGAAATCAAGATATTACAACCATTCCAATTCTTTTCGGAATTTTTAAAATCAAATAAAAAAAAATACCTGACTGTTTTTCAACAGATTTTTCATTTATATTTTTCTACATTTATTCTTATAGTGTCCACAAGTGCTACACTACAAAATATGTGTAGTTGTGATACCAAGTGCCCTATAACATCAACGCAATGCCGCCCGTGTTCAAATGGTGTACTTGCTGCGGGGAAAAGTTCAACAGCAAATGGAACTTCTCCGCTCTTAAATAACTCAGGTCAGCTCTATTTGTAGTTTTTCCATTTTATCTTCATCCGAACTCCACACACTTACTCCGACTGATAGTGTTTATACAGTGTGTCCCAAAACGTATCGGGAATATTTCAAGGATGAATTCCAGAACTTATTTAGAGTCGAAAAGTCCATATAAACATAATTATGTCCTAAACGTAACCGTTAACGAGTTATTGTTTATTTCATAATTTATGTGGCTAAAATTTTAATTCAACGAATCTCTCATATACTGATCTAGTTGCCATGATCGCATCTTTTGTTTGGTAACATTTGATCATCGATGTTAGCAAATTATGGTTTGTAACTTGTCAGTTTATTACTGTGATACTGACGTTATTTGCTTCTTCTTTGTATCCTTATTCCCATCGCCATTCACAAATGAGTCAGAATGCCAATGTTATTTTCAAATGAAGACTATGCAGATATTCATTATGTTTACGGTCTATGTGATGGAAATGCTTTAGCAGCACAAGAAAAACATCGTAGAAGATATCCCAATACAAGACTGCCTACGCGTGCAATTTTCTTTAGTTTACATCGTCAGCTGAGGGAACATGGCACTTTCAATGCAAAACATACAGTCGGCCAAAGAGTTGTCCGTAGACCCATAAACGATTATGAACAAGTTCTGGATTTATTGCAAGAAGATCGTCTTTAAGTGTGCGAAGAATTACATTAGGTATTGAATAATAAAAAGTGCTCGCTTATATCCATATCATCATTAAAGAGTTCAAGCTCTAGGTAATGATTATGAAGCTCGTTTAAGATTTTGTAATTGGGTACAAAATAATCAAAACCTACCGCATATTTTATGGACGATGGTGGTATCAATAATTATCATAATTTTCATGAATGGGCCGCAGAAAATCCTCATTTAAGAAGACGCTCGCATTTTCAACATAGATTTGTGTTAATATGATAGCTGGTGTTCTTAATGATCGTCTGATTGGACCATTTGAACTGAAAATTTTAGCCACATAAATTGTGAAATAAACAATAACTCCTTAACATTTACGTTTGGGACTTATGTTTATATGAACTTTTCGATTCTAAATAAATTCTGGAATTCTTTGAAATATTGCCGGTACGTTTTGGGACACCCTGTATACATACAAATTTTACAACCTATGTGAAAATCTTTTTAAACTGATATTTTGTCATAGTCAAAATTATTTATAAATATATTTACATTTTTGAGGTTGTAACATGTTTCATTGGAAATGTCTTAAACTAAATAAAGTTTACTGCAGTTACGAACTATGCAAAATAGTTTCCTGATTTATATGTAATGTTTTTTTCGAAATGAATTACTAGCCTCTGGAGTCTAAAATAAGAACTGCGCCGCCAATTATATCCAAATCTTCAAAGTTGAAGTAAAATAAAGTATAAGGCTTACTGTGAAATTGGTGGTCTAACAACCTTTCCAAATTTAAGATATATTTTTTGGTATAGTCAATTTTTGAAAACATATGGGAAGCCATTAATAAATACTCCTCTTGATCAGAGTTGTTCATTAATTAATTGATTAATGTTGGAAATACTATTGTATATTTCATAGTTTACAGACTCAACATCATCAAAGATTTAGTTTTCATTAAACATTTAATGAATTTCTGTAGGATCTACAGCTGCCGCAATTATAAAGTTTAAGAAGAATAACTATTCGTTTGAAGTGGAACTTCTACATCAAGGATTTGTGGGCATTATTTCCGCAAACGCTAATCCGGAAGAAGTGATTGAATATTTTCTTAAAAGACGTATGCATAAGGTATAACAGTAAACAACACCAAAATCTTGCGACTTTCCTTACAGGTGAAGATTTTATGCATATTAATAAAAATACAGGAGCACTTAACGCTTTGACCCAACTGAAGAACAGAATTTACCGCATTACAGTATATGCCGAGGGAGTACAAAGTAAAATCAGAGCTTACACAAATGTAAGAAATTACTGTAGGTATACAGTTTGTCTAAAGCAAGCGCGATATGCATGGAAATCTTCTAAACTGTAAGAACTAGGGATTTGCTTAAAGTGGAAGAATTGTTCAGCATTTCAAGGACTATCAGAATCACATTGAAATTACGGTTATTATCATAATTTTTAGTACTGTCTGAAAACCTAAAATGTTGCCATTTCAGTGCCACCTGTTTATGGTATAGTAAAACTAGAAGAGTAACTTCACGAATACCGTGTGTTTGTAGCAACGAACCACGGCCTATTTATTTCTATAACATATTAATTTTAGAAGATCAATCTATAACACTTCAATCAGAACAAATGTAACGTGTTGATTTCTTCCATAGTTTCTTAGCTTACTACAGCAAAAAGACTTGTACTTGTACTGCCAGAAAACGGTCTTTCGCCAAATGCTATATTATTTCTGAAAATAAACTTTATAATGGTAGGTGATCTCAGATACTATTCCGATGGATTTCTCCAGGTAAAAGAGGGAGACCATGGAGGGTGGAATGAGGGTATCAGAAAAGCGATGGAGGATCGAGGATTGGTAGAACAAGATACCTATCAGAAATAAGAGAAAAAAAGGGTTCTTCTATGAAAATAAATCCATTAAAGCATACATAAATGACACAGATTTCCAGAATCACCATAGTTAAAACTCTTTTGTGATATAGCTGAAAAGAAGCAAATAATTCAGTCTGTACTAAAAATTAATCACAATTCTGAAATAAGCATGCAAGCTGTGCTTTCTTTGGACACACTGTATACAAAGAACTATTTATTTATTAAATTCGCTTACTATAATATTCTGCAATAGGTAACAATAAAAGTTCTACAATATACTGAAACCATGCCTTCGGTGACAACAAAACACGTACTTGAAAACGAAGGACAATTCTTATCAGTCCCTTGCCCATGCGATTATTGCACATATAAAATAATCGAACAATATCCGGAAACAAATCCAAGTAAGTGTTATTAGAATGATTCCGTTACCTGTTGACGTTAAATGCATCCATTTTACTTCACTAATAATAACAGAAAGTCAGTGTTTCCATTTCGATTTTAATCTTTAATTCCTGTCACACTACTTTGCCAATAGAGTTTAAACTAGTGCTTACACTAAACCGCATTTAAAATATTATAAGTGAGTAGTTTTTAATATTTTTTTCCTAGTATAATCTAATTATTAATAACAAAACTATAAGCCTGCTTGACAGCTAGGCAGTTTTCTGCATGACATGTACACAAACGCGTATGACGCTTAGTAGTGCAAGCATGGAATTGGTCAAGAGATACGAACAGTATTAACGCCATGATATGATGCTCTCGTTACATTGATCTTTATTCATTAGCTTTAAATTGCATGTTTTTAGAATTGTTTGGAATTTATAACAAAACCCTAATACAAGCCGTTCCAATAGACAGAGAGATGGAGGAAATAATTTCCATGAAAGTACCGCAATTTATGCTGCGGTTGGTTTTGACCTCGGCTTCTGGTTGCTACAGAGAAAACTTCAATAGAATACCTTTAAACGACGACTTTATTTATGATAACAAAAATTTCAGAGAGTGGGTTTTCACTCCAGTTCGAATATCTAACGCACCTGATCAAATATTGTGCACAATTATTATTGACGACGCCAACGATAATCCACCAGTGTTTGATGCAGGTGTTCAACTAGTGATTGGTTATCCTGTCAAAACGGTGGCCAGTGTTATCGCCCCTTTATATCTTGCAAAAGCCACGGTAAGTTCAGTTATTGCGACACAAAGAACTGTTTCTAGCAATGTAAGTTGTAGGCAACTGATATGGATGTAGGAGAAAACGCACAAATTAGATATGGCACAGACAGCAACCACTTTATAATTCATCCCACAACGGGTGTTATATATGCAGGAGATGATGCAGTTGATGATGATTCCCCTAATTTAAAATTCAGTGTTAAAGCTACAGACAGAAATGGCGCTGATGATGGCCTTTCAACAAACTTAATAATTGAGGTAAGGAAACGAGCATTTGATTACTTCAATGAAAACCTGGATGTGTTTGTTTGCGACAACTTACGAAGCTAGACATAATCGGCTCTACTAAATGATCTGATATTTATAACCGCATAACGTTTAGTGTTACAGTCGTACTATTTTTTGACATTAGACATTAGAGCGCGGACAGGTAGGGCGCGTGGACATTAGGGCGCGGACCGTTAGGGCGCGGACCGGTAGGGCGCGGGACACTAGGGCGCGACAACTGCGTTAAATTTGTCAGACTAAAAGTTAGTCATTAAGGCTTGTAAGGAGTGACGAAAAATTTATCAACCGGCCGGCCCTTGAATTTTTTAGAATACGCAACTTAACATACATCATCCAGTATCTTCAAAAGTGTATGACGTTACAAAATTCAAATAAAAGTAAAACGCAAAATCACCCAAAAGAACCGACCTTCCTTTTCTTTCCTTCTTGTTTTTAAAATAATTTTGTTGATAGGTATCTTTTGGGTTTCCTGTGGTTTTAAAAGTGAAGTATTTCCGTACAGATTTGTATGCAATGCAGAAAATTATGTTTGATTTTTTAAACCTTTCCAGGTTATCTTAATAATGGTTAATAGGTTATTCAATGTTATATTGCAGATTTATTAAAATTTTCTTCCCCCGCAGTGCTATCCGATCTAGAAACAGTTTTAATAACACCTAAATACGTATTAGAGTAAACTAATTATTAGTCTATGGTATTAGTCAATCTTAACTGTATAACTAATAAAATCATAAGAAAATGGCAACCCTTCTTTTCAGCACTTCTCGTTTTTAAAATAATTTTATTATTAGGTTAGCACTTGCTTTTCCTATTATTTACAGATTTTATGTAATAAATAATGCAAACAATTATATGTACTATCTTTGATGAGTTCTTAATAACTGGTAATAA
>JABXWE010002447.1:0-25666 GCA_014611495.1 Limonius californicus | reverse complement strand
AACGCCAAAATAAATAAATAATGATTAGTCACTACTTTAATTGCGTTCATGATTTAATTAACATTATTGTTTTCATATAACCTGCAAAATAATTTAAAATTTCTGAGTAGAAGGAATCGATTTAATTGTTTTCTATAGAGAAACGAATTTTTTTTATATATATACTTGGTAATTGATAATTTTATTTTGTACCATTCATTACTATTTGCAATCAACAAATTATTCCATAATAGTATAAGCAACTGTTGGAATGTGTGCTAGAGGTTGAAGTAACATAGTAGCTGTAATCCAGTGATAACAAATTCAAGTTTTTACTGAGTACATTGTTGTTCGGCAATACTTAATACTTATAAGTTATAGCACGTATTTACAGTTTTTATTGGTTAAGGAAACCCAGAGTGTAAGTCTAGAATTTTGTGCTTTCGAGTCTGTTGGTATCTTCACCACTGTCTAGCAGATTTACAGCTCGTAAATTTGTATGCACTTCTAGTTTGCTTTAGATTCCTATCACTACACTCACTTACTTCTTTTTTAGCAGTAGGTTCGTTCAAATCATCGCTGATTAATATAAACGGGGTCCATGGGTTATAACCCTTAGAACCTTTGCTTGGAATCTTTCCAGGATTTTTATATTAGAAACAGTTACCCCCCCAGTTACCAGCTGGATGCCATAATTCCATATGAGTTTGAAGGCAAGTTTATATACCAATAATTGTTTTTAAGGATTACATTTGATTTTAGTCCTGTCAGCCAGTAGTTCTTGATCAATTTAAATCCAAGTTATTTTCTTTTATTAACGATGCGTGGTTTTTTATGTTAAATCTTTTTTAAGTATATCCCTAGATATTTGACGCTGTCAGGTTTTGACTACTATGAGGTTCATTTTTAAAGTAAGAATTGTTGGCATATATTCGCAACGTAGTTGCTTTGAAATGCAACCTGGCCGGGAATGTGTCTTAACTTGTCTGTGACGCTCCCTTAAATTCCACCTCTTGTAAAACAAACCTCAAATAAAATATTAAAATGCCGGTATTGCCTGATTGAAGGTGCCACGTGGATTCCAATTCGTTTTACAAATTTTCTTTAACGTGGTTGACAAGTAAAAAGACGGAGTGCTAAAGAAAAGTGCTGGGAAAGTACAAAAACTACTTGATGAGTGCGTAATATCATTTGTACTTAAATACTTGGTTAAATGATATAATTAGAACTTGAAAATACCAAATATAAACACTTTTTGGAAAAAAATCAATACTTACCTTGTCAATAATAGTTTACTACACGGATCTAATGAGTTCATAATGAAAAGGTCTAAAGCAGGGAGACAGTCCGCTACTGTTTCTCGTAGTCCTGAATAGTATAATGAAAATCATCAAAAAAATACAAAGATTTAGACACAGTAATTGAATTTAAGAACTTAGAACCGGAAAGGATATGTAGCCTAATGTATGCCGATGATATAGTGATAGTTGCTGATATCTTATGAATCGAAGTAGAACTATGGTGGTAAATGGAAAAGAGAAAAAAAAAAATGTAAAGGAATTAATCTGGGAGTCACATACGAATATTTGGGAAGCATAATCACTAAGAATGGAAAAACAGAGGCAGAATTAACGGACAGAGCAAGAAAGAAAACGAATATTGACTGCGCTCTAAATAGATCGACACTGGAGAAAAAAATAGATAGATAAAAATGTTAAATTAATTGTACATTACACCCTAACTGTATCAACTGTGTATATGCTAGCGAGAACTAGACACGTTAGGAAAAGCACGAAAACAAAATAATAGCCTTAGCAACGAAACATTTAAAGAAGATAGCTGCAAAGACAAAAAGGCACAGAAAAGGGAATGATGAAATATAAGAGGTGTTAGATCAGCAGTCTACACAGTAGAAGATAAAAAGGAGAGAACTAAACTGGTACGCACACATATTAAAGATGGATCCACAAAGAATTTGCAGAAAAGTACAAAAATACAAGAAGACTGAAGAACAGATCAAAGGGAAGATCTAGGAAATCCTGGATGGTACAGATAGTAGACATAGGAGCACTAAGGGATACCAAATGAAATGAAAATAGTAAAGAACAAGAGAGAATGGAAGAAATGGGTCAAAGAGGACACACGTCCAAAACCTACATGGAAAGGCAAAACGATATGAGAAGAAGAATATTAAAAATGTATTCTTTCATAACAACATGCATTGAAATTAAACCGAACCAAACAAATTATCCTGAGAAAAAAAATTTAGAATTGTATGTTCTGTACTATTATAAAAATTGTATAAATCGTATTGATATTATTAATATTAACTGCTATTTCAACAGAAAATGAAGAAGCTGGCGCTACTGTACACTTTCTTAATGGAAGATGAAAACTACAGTACGAAGATTTCGGCGGAAAAACAATGAGGCGTGGTATTGTAAGGGAACCCACAAGCTCTAAATTCGTCATTGGTAATAGGAGTATAGAGTAGGTCTTGATTTTTAGCTACCTACGAACACTGATTACGAGCTAGCTATGGAGACCTAACAGAGGAAATGAGTTAATAAAGCTTTTGAAATAAACGGCTACCCAAAGGACAGCATACGGAAGAACAAGCACATGATCATCGAATACAAAAAAAAAGTTCATAAGATTTGTGATAACGTATGGCACTGAAACACAAACAAATAGTAGAAGGAAGGAAAACATGCTAAGAGCAGCTGAAATGGAGATGCTAAAGTGTATAACAGGACAGTATCTAAGACAACGAATCCGAAACTATGATATGGTAAGATGATCGAAAAGAAGAAGATAAGAATGAAACCAGCATGTGGGAAAAATCACTGATGGAAAGGCAAGGAAGAGGAAACCCGAAGGAAAGAGACCACGGGAAACGCGATGGAAGAAGAAAGAAGAAAGAAGTATATACGTTTACTTTCAATTTAAGTTATTTGTGACACACAACTACAGTACAAGAAGTACATCAAGCTAGATGCTCATTACAATAGCTCGAAAAACGATTGGTATGTGAAACCACAACAAGTACATTCTCAAACCGGGTAAACCATTCAATGGCGTAACATCGCTCAGGTCAATTCGATTGCAACCTATTATCTGCAAATTCCTGGAAAAACTGCTTCTTGAACAACTAATAACAGTAACACTTGAAAAAAGCTTGATACCAGGACACCAGTTTGGTTTTATAAAAAACACTGTACCTACTCCTGCCATAAACCATTACATGCGTACAGCACAATTTGTCGATGATAAAGCCATATTGGTAAAACACTCACACTCTACATCGCTGCAAGAATGTTTCAACAAGGTTTGGACAAAATAGAACAACAGGCAAAGTAATGGCATATAAAAATACATGAGAGCCGGTAAACACATATTATATTTCCAAACTGTAGAGCAGGAAACCTTAATCTATGATAAAATCCATTCTCCTATTTTTGAAGCAACAACATTCTTTGAAAGAATCCTGATGTTCAAATAATGTGTTCACAGTTCGACTTTTGAAAATCCACCGTGTAGGAGCAGCGCGTGGTAATCAACGTTTGACTATTTCAAGAATTGCCGTTCGTTTTGACGATCGAGATAAAAAGCTTGAAAAAGACTGCAAATTTGCAAAGAAAATTTTTACATTTTTATTGCACTGTGCCGCTCGTTCAATAATTAAATTAAATTGATGCGCGCAACAGTGAATATAATGTGCATGTGGAAATGTTCTTTTGATAATGGCTTGGACACCATTTGTCTTACCACTCATTACGGGCAACTCTGCGTTCCAAATCCAAACATTCCAAACGTTGATTGAGGATAGGGAACAAAACGCTCGGTGCCCTATCCGCCTGGTATATCGCGTATAGCGAAGATAACCGATAGGCAACCGAATCTTGCTCTACATAGGTACAAATCAGACCGTTCCCCGGAAAATAGTTTTGAGGCTGTTAGCCGCGCTTGTGGTGCGGAAGGAAAATTTGATACCATCGTTAAAATAATGAAATTAAAATAATGCACTGAATTACATGCGAATTTCTTTCTGTGTTTATCTTGGTGGTTAGATGGGCACGTGCCCTTGTGCCCTTTAGTACAAGCCGCCACTGAAGGTTTATAATCTACATTACATACATACAGATTTCGGTATCAAATTTTATTATACCAATTTTCGAGGCATTCTAAATATATTTCTGCTCATGTAGATGTATGTTTTATGGGAATATGAAAAAACTAAAAAAAGTTATACAGGCTGTCCCAGCTAAAACAGGCTGCCCTGAATAACTTTGTAAATGATCAAATTTGAAAAAGTCGGCGAGATTGGTCAACAGCAGTTTGATGGGGGACATCTTTTACCTGTAAGCGATCTACTCTACTTCATCCCCCTACCCTCACCACCACCAACCCACAAAATTTAAATGACAAAGCTTGCCAAGTTGTAGTCTTTTTCTTCTTTTTGCAATCTGAAATTTTTTTTCAATTATCGGCTCGTTATTGAGAAATGAAATTTGAAATTTCAGATGGGTATGAGAACTCTTAAATCAACAACATTTAAAAAAAATTTACAGGTTATTTTATTAAACGCTCAAAATGGCCACCACTATTCTCTGTACAATAAACATTAAAATACATAACGCAGCAGTAACACAAAATAGTACAATGTTTGTTTTTTTTTAATTTTATTCGTTTGCAAGATGTGTCAAGAAGCATCAAATGTGACTTTCTTGTAAAAAGTCTGAATTGTTTACATTTTAGATAAGACGACAATAACTAAAATTATGAGGGGGTTGTGGGGTTATCTAAAAACAAATTTATGCTATAGTTCTTACAATCAGCATTTTTCAGTTTCGGATTAGCGCTTTATTTTTACAGCACAAACTGAACGCATTTCTGTCTTTGTTTAGTTGCTCGCAAATTCATATTTCCGACAAAGACGTATATCGGAGTGACATCTGCGAACGAAACAACACCAACACTGTACGTGTGACGTGTTCTGTCGGCTGACACGTTTAGTAGAAAGAAACAGAGATACTTGAAGAATGTCGCGCTGATGCAGCCAACAATCACTACCTAAATCTGTTTCCAGCAGTATTTAAAGTGTATTGGAGGATTATATGTCAATATTTTATTTTCGAAAATTGCCTGAAAGAGTTTTTATTTATAGTGTGGTTTATTGCTGAAATTTATTTTATACACTATTGGAACCTTTCTTTTTGCTGGGAAATAGTTTTGTAGATATCCCGGTTTGTTTTGGTTTATGGAAATTGGTATTAAGAGGTTGAAGATAAGTTAATAGCATTTTTGTTATACAGCCATTAAAAGGTAATTACAGTTACTGGAATATATTCTTGAAAATGGTAAAACAGGCGTAAACAGAATGAGTAAAATATACAATAATTTTTTACAACGTACATTCTGTGTTCTACATCTCTAACTGTCATTTTTAATGTTTCGGGCATATCTTCAGTTTTTAACTTTTTTCTGGAGCTGTACACTGTTTTATTGATGGAAGGTGGTCTTTCCTTTGCTGCACGATTTTCCATATGGTGGGTAAATTTATTTTTAATGCATCTGCAACTCGTGCCCGAACCGCTACAACCTCGCGTAATTGTCTTTTTCGCCCGTAAAATAATCAAATAGATTTAACACAAACTGTTGATACTGCGCATTCAAAAAATTTCCGGACGTTTCTAACAACGTTTTCTTTTTACAATAGCTAAACACCAACTAACATCCAATGTTGAACTGGCTAAGTACAATCGTGTTTTCAAGAATACATTGCAGTAACTGTAATTACCTTTAAATGGCTGTATAACAAAAATGCTATTAATTTATCTTCAACCTTTTAATACCAATTTCCACAAACCAAAACAAACTGGGATATCTACAGAACTATTTCCCAACAAAAAGAAAGGTTCCAAAAGTGTATAAAATAAATTTCAGCAATAAACCACATTGTAAATAAAAACTCTTACAGGCAACTTTCGAAAATAAAATATTAACATATAATCCTCCAAAACACTTTAAATACTGCTGGAAACAGATTTAGGTAGTGATTGTTGGCTGCATCAGCGCGACATTTTTCAAGTATCTCTGTTTCTTTCTACTAAACGTGTCAGCCGACAGAGTACGTTACACGTACAGTGTTGGTGTTGTTTCGTTCGCAGATGTCTCTCCGACATACGTCTTTGTCGGAAATATGAATATGCAAGCAACTAACAAAGACAGAAATGCGTTCAGTTTGTGCTGTGCAAATAAAGCGCTAATCTGAAACTGAAAAATGCTTGTCGTAAGAACTATACTCAACCAGATTCTCCGAAAGAATTAACAACCAGATTAATCAGGGCGGCGTTCATTAACGTCCTACATTTTTTATGAATGTACGAAATTATTTTGAAAATCCATTGTACTATTGTATTGAAATTGGTGGGAGCCACTTTAAACATTTAATAATATAACCTAAACAATGTTTTGAAATTTTTTAATTTAAGAATTCCCATGCCGATCTCTTACTTTACCTACTTAGTCTTCACCTCTTTTACTCTTACTGGGTGTCGAGGTATGCGAGTTTCTGCAGTCTTCTCCACTCCTTCCTGTCTCTCACCGGTTCTTTCACTGCTCTCTAATTTAGTGCCTTTTTTTGTTATTGCCGTAACCACGCTGTCATTCCAAGTCTTCTTGGATCTGCCTCTGCTCTTTTTCCCATATACCCCCATCTCCCACACTTTTTTGACTATTCTACTGTCTGCCATTATTTCCATAACCGGTTTTGTTCCCAGCCTTTTCCAGATTTTCTCGTTCCTTATCCTATCTCTTCTAGTAACCCCCTCGATCCTTCTTAGTACCCTCATCTCGCTTGTCTGGATTTTCGATTTCAGAGCCCACGATTCACGCCCATATGTGAGGATTGGCACTATTATGCTGTTAAAATTTTTTACCTTCGTTTCCTTAGAGATCTCTTTTTCCCGAAGAAAGATTTCCCCATCGGGTAGTAGGCCTTTGCCGCACTGTAAAACTAAACTAATAACTAAAACTGTAAATCAGAAGTAAAAAATCAAATAATCTATTTGTTCAAACAAGACAAGCTGCTATGGCACTTGAAGTTACAGAGATTTTCAGCAGCTTTAAATAAATTAAAAAAAAAACCTTTTACAAAAGTAAGCAAATTAAAACTGTAAATCCTGCAGAAATTAAAAATCCAACAATCTATTTGTTCAAACAAGACAAACTGCTATAACACTTGGAGTTACAAAGATTTCCCATGGCTTTACCTTACATTTCTTTGTCATGCATTTAGTTTTACAGTTACATCTTTTATAACTCTGATTTCCTATAAGTGATTGTTCGTTTGCAAGTTGTCGTAATCTTTTCTTTTCTGGCGATACACTTTCAAGAACTATAAGTTTCTCACCACACACAGAAAACTGGTTCCTGGAAAACATTTTCTCAATAGTTCCTCTTTCATTTCCTAGCTTATAAAAACCGTCGTCGGTCATCCCTACAACGTTTCTATAATCGCCCCTCCCTCGATCAACGTCTACAATTTTCACTCTCGCCGTGTCTCCAATGGAACATGGAGGGAACTTTGAATTCAATAGAACTTTAATCTTCTTTGCTTGTTTTTCTAAGTTTTTTTTTCGCGTCTAGTTTGTTTGACTGTATATTTTTTTTTGCACGAGCAAAGTTACAACTTCCATTCGTTGATGTACTTGGCTCATCACATTCTGCACATTTCGTCTGATTAGTCTGGTTTAGCACAGTATTAACACTTTCTATATTATTATCGTTTTCTTGATCATTATTGTCAATAGTTTCCACAGACTGGTCTTCGTTTTGTTCTGGCTGAAGCTATTCTCCTACACCAAATTCACTGACGAATTTCTCAAGCTCTTCTTCGGTTCGTGGATTTTAAATAGACTGCTTTGGAAAAACTGATGTAGATAAGCCGACTTTAATATCATGACCAAACATGGCGGTATGCGGCAGTGGCGGCTCGTGAGTTAAGAAAGAGGGTGGGCACAAGAAAAAACTTACCTATTTTTTGTACATAAAATCCATTCTCCTATTTTTCATGCTGGAAAAGAAGTCTATGACTTTGTTGTCAAAATCCGGGATAGACTGGACGAACTTCTTTTCTATTGATACGACCACCAATGCGTTCAGTCGATCTTCTGACATTGTGCTTCTCAGAAAAGTTTTAATGCGTTTGAGGGTGGAAAAACATCGTTCACATTCTGCTGTCGACATGGGCGTTGTACAAATAATATCCAACAGTTTGTATGTTTCCGTCAAAACCTTTTTTAGGTTGTTGTCTACTATGAACACTAAAAGTGGCAAAATACCACCTACGTTCCACATGTCATCGCGCTCATAAATTGCTGAAAGTTCACTTTTCAATGTTACACTGTCTAACAAAGGATAAGATTTCACAGTTTCATCAAAATATTTTTGTGGAAATGCATGCCTATACCAAAGACCAAAAGCGTTCAAAAATTTGTCTATTAAACACGTAGAAGTGTCTGTAGTTTCAGCGGCCTCCAAATCAATGAAATTTGTAGATTTAATTTCTTTTAATATTTCCTGCTTGTAAATTTGCAAGATTGCATCTAGCAATTCGTTCTGAATAGTTTTTGAGACGCCTTTAAACACTTGTGAACCTTTCATATGTATTGCAAGCACAGCGTCTAATTCGGCAGCAAAGTTGATTAACCCTAAATAAATTCCTGGATTGTCTGACGTTAATGTTTCATCGTGACCTCGCAACGCCAGTTCAAAGGCGCCGCAAAATTTAATACACATAATTAACCGGCGCAAAATATGACGATTTTTTTCCACGTGTTCGTTGTACTTAATTTTATGTAGCAAATAAGCACCCTCTAGTTGTTCACGGATGTCCACTAAAATCCATGCACGCATGCATGTGAGAAACGGAAGATTTGTGTTTCTTTGCCCTCTCTGCAATGTGTTTTAAATCATTCACCCCTTGTTTATTCCACGCACTAACTTCTTTCTTAAAAATTAAGCACATAAAACAAAACAGTTTATTTGTTATTGAACATCCGCACATCCAATCGTATTTTTCATAGATATTCTTGTTGAATTTTCTGTTGTACGTTCGGGTTTCACTTGTCGAACTGTAGTTTATCTGAAGATCAGGAATAGGCCTTCCTTTCTTCTTAATTAAAAGTTTTTCCTCAAATGATAGCGAGTTTTTTAAAAGATTTTGCACGCAATTAACTTCCATCATTGAAAAAACGTCACGTTCGTCTTTGAATTCACACGCGCGATTGCGCGAAAACCAAACACTATGGTCGAAAGTCAAACGTTGACTTTAAATGGGGAACGCTTCGCTTGGTGCCCCATTGGCCTGGTATATCGCGTATAGCGAAGATAACCGATAGCCAACCGAATCACCTCTGCATGGGGAACAAATCAGAGCGTTCCCCGGAAAATAGTTTTGAGGCTGTTAGCCGCGCTTGTGGTGCGGAAGGAAAATTTGATACCATCGTTAAAATAATGCAATTAAAATAATGCACTGAATTACATGCGAATTTCTTTCTGTGTTTATCTTGGTGGTTGGGTGGGCACGTGCCCTTGTGCCCTTTAGTACAAGCCGCCACTGGTATGCGGAGCTCGTTTTATTCCATTATGGTATGCCCTATTCGTCATTAATTGGACAAATCTCAGACCCTCTAACCATCGCCTGCAATTTTCATCATTCATCCATGTCATGAGCATATTTTGTATATCTTGATTTGCTCTTTCTACGCTTCCTTGTGACTGACTATGACGCGGTTTGCCATGAACTATTTTAAGGCCATTCCAGATAGAACATAACTCTTCAATCACACGGTTCACGAACTCCCGCCCATTGCCCGATTGTAGTGTAGACGGGACGCCAAAAATACAAAATATGTCATATCAGGTTCTTGGCAACTTCCTCGGCTCTTTTTGATTGCAAAGTACGTATTTGAACAAACTTAGTTAAGTGGTCTTGATAAACCATGATACATTTGTAATCTGTATCAGGATGGGATTGCATGTCAATTAAGTTCACTTAGAAGGTTCTCTTGTTCTGCTCCTTCCTCATACTTTTCAGGGCTCTGTAAAATAGTTTTTGGTTTCTCTTATAGTCCTCTTCCATCTTTCGACCAAAATCTTCCCCGCTCTCTTTTTTTGGCTTTCTTTATGACTTTCTTCACTTTGTTACGCTGCTCTTTGTATTCCTGGAAGGTGTTTAAATCGTTACTTCCTAGGGACTTCTTCCAAATTTTTTCTTTTTCCTGGCTTTCTCTCTAATTTGCTCAGACCACCACGATGTTCGTTTCTGTGTGCTAGATATTTTCATTGTGCCACAAACTTCTTTTGCTGCTCTTGAACTAATGTCTTTAAATAGTTTCCAATATCCTCTGTATTCTCTGATTCTTGTCCTTGACTGGCTTTTTCTATTTCTTTTTCCATTTTGTTTTGAAACTTGGTCTTCACTTGACCGATTTTTAATCTTTGTACCCTTACAGTTATCCTGTCTCTTGCTTTTTCCCTTTTTGCCGTTATCTCAGTCCTGTTTTTGAATATACCTTCCACCATGAGGTGGTCGCTGCCTATTTCGTAACCTCGTTTAACTTTGATGTCTCTTAACTCTGCCAAGTTCTCCTCCTCTACGAGAACATTCCGGATGCAGAAGTCTACAATTCTTTCTCCATTCGAGTTTCTAGTTTTTTTCCTCGAACTTTCCCACCACCGCTAGTGACCTCTCGTCTCGTTTCAACTCTTCTATTGAGGTCCCCGCATATTATTACCTTTCCTTTTCCCCTGTCTGCTCCCTCTTGTAACTCCGACCAGAATCTTTCGTCTCTCTCTTTGCACTCATTTTCGCTGGGCCCGTCGACTGCTATGATGGAGAAGGGTGAACCTTCGTTTGCCAGCTCTATGTGCATCGCCCTGTCCGAAATAAATCTCCAGTGAGTTACTTTATGTACCACTTCCTTCTTTATAAGGCATGCTACCTCCGAATTCGCGTGTTGGTTATCGTCCACTCCACTGTACCACAATCTTGCTCCGCCCTTCAGGCCATAATACCCTTTTCCCTTTTTTTTTCGTTTCTATAACTACCAGTACACACACTTTGCGAATTCGCCTTCCAATTCTATCTCTTTGCCTTTAATTCCCCTAAGATTCCATGTGACAATGCCTAATTTTTCATATCCTCTGTCCACTCTGTTGTGTTGGTTTTGTTTATTGTTACTTATTTTACTGTTTATTGTTCGTTTTCTTGTTAGTTCCTTTTCCCTGTTATATCTCGTGTCCTTTTCCTTTGTCAAATCTGTCGTTGCCGTTTTACCGTCCTTTTCTGTCTTACTTAGTTTGTTTTGTTCTGGATTTTTAAACTTCCTCCTGTGACGCTCTTTTCTTTAATCGGCTTAACGGAGTCAATTGCACGTCTGCTTATTACGTGCAATTGCGGAGATTGCCTCGGGCGCCAGATTTGTTACGGAGTTTACTCTCCGGTACAGCTTCGTTTTCCTGGAACAGATAACGAAGACCTGGGTAACTGCAGTTGAAGACGTCGGTGTCCAGGGGTCTGGTGTTATTTACCTGCAATCTCGGGATCGGCCTAGAGACTCTATTGTACTGCGTCGTGGAAGAATTAAAGCAAGAATGGTTTAATACATATATTGGATGAATTAAACAATACAGGGTTTCACATTAACAGGTATAATGCAATAACATTAAAATTAGACAGTAGCAAATACAGTAGCAAAACGGGTAGCAATACAGTAGCAAATACGGTAGCAAATACGGTAGCAATACAGTAGCAAATACGGTAGCAAATACGGTAGCGAACGGTAGCAAATATGATAGCAATACGGTAGCAATACAGTACCTCTGCGGGAGTCAGTACGGTATCTGGTACGGTCTCACAGCGAGAGATAAAGGAGATCGTATATCTCGGCACAATTCGGGTACAAACCCCGGTAGTGAACGGACAAGAATCACGGTGCTCTTTCTCTGGATAAAGGAATGTTGCATGGATGGAAGACACCGCCTCCGGATGCTTCCGAAGGAGGGTTACTTGCGTTAGGACACACGCAGCCGCAAGGGGAGATAAGGGACAGAAAACACCGCCTCAGGACACACGCAGCGACGGTGCTTCTGAAGGAGGGTTACTTGCGTCAGGACACACGCAGCCGCAAGGGGAGACAAGGATGGAAAACAACAACTCAGGACACACGCAGCGATGTTGCTTTCGGGGTTTCGGGTAAGTTAGAGAGAGAGAGAGAGGGGGGTACAAGGGGAGAACGGTAAAGCAATAGTGCCAAGATAAAACAATTCCTCACCTCTACACTGCTTGCGTGGGTAGGCTGTACCTTGGCTTCGGAGTGGTTCCTGGGTCGCTGGTACTGGATGATTCTTCCTCGCTGGTTGGCTGGAGCTTCTCGAAGTGGACCGGACGGAAGACTGGCCTTTTAATGCTCGAGAGCTTGTATTTATACCCGTCCGGTAACTGTTGGTACAATATTTGGTTTAAATTGCGCATTCTAGCTAAGAGTAGGGTGTACGTGGCTACCCCACCAACTTTACGTCGTAGATGCGGTTATCTGATCTCCACGCGTAAATGCATTTTGAATAAACCAAATTTACAATATTCGGATATAAATATGAATGCTAATTGTTCAAACATAACCGTACTTGGTAATTAAACATTCCTCTAATAATGGTATTAAACTAAAACGGTCTCAGATAATAATAACAAAATAAACTAGAACTTCTAAATAGTACACGGCATGTAAACAAATTAAAAGGAGTCCTAAATATCAAAATAATAATACAAAATTAGTAACGCTTCGTTACAGCTTCTTTCTTCGGTTGTGCTGAACATGTCGCAACCATTCCTTTAGAGGATCGAAAAACAGTTAACACTGAATAGTATACAACCATTTGTTTGCCAGAAGTCAACGACGAAATCAGGAAAAACAACGGAAAATTCATCATGACAATGCCAACGCTCACACAGTACGTCAAACAATTGATTATTTAAAGGAAAAGACATCGAATTCATGTCTCATTGCCCGTATTCACCTGATTTATCGCCTAGCGACTTCGTTGTGTTCCCGAATGTCACACAAAAAATACGTGGACTGCGATTTTCATTACTTGAAGAAGCTGTTAAAGCTTTCAAAAACCATGTTTTTAAGATACCAATTCATAGTGGAAAAAATGATTCGAGAATTGGATTGAACACGTGCAAAAGTGTATAGATCTTAAGGGCGAATATTTTGAAAAGCAATATAATAGATCGTCCAAACAAATTTTTTTTCCTAGTGTTTGTAAAAACTTAAAAGGCTGCCCTAGTATCTGGATTTTGTTCTATTCTTAAAACATCTTGGTCATAATCAAATGCATAGTATTTACCATTTCTGCATTAGTGTACGCTATAAATATTTATTTGTAAGTACTTTCAAGTGAAGCAAATGATATTAATTTATATTTTGTTTTTTTATGGCACATGGCAATTAGTTTATTGAGCCTTTTTGTTTGGGTTGATGAGTACTATACGTAGATAAATTATTTGACTTTTGTAAACACCCTGTATATGACCGTCGAGGTAAAAGAATTTATACGTTTTAGACAGCGAAACTACTGGCCCCAAGTGTAAAATGTTTAAAAAGTTTGGAGTTATTTAACACCACAAAAATAAAAAAGCCCTCCTACCTTGTTGAACTTTGTTGGAATTAAAGAAGGTACTCCTCACTTTAGGGGTTTTCGTAAAAATGCTGCACCCTGTGTTGATAAACATTAAACCACACGCGGCTCTCAGACAAAAGCTTTGAACATTATTATGCTGACCCACATAATTGTTCTCGGTTCTGTTTCCGACAGACATGTAAATACCACAGAGGATTGGCCTTTTTTACAAGAAAAAACTTATTCCACATTAACAATACTATAATCATGGAGGTAATTAATTGCAGGGCTTGGGAAACGAGAATTCTATTTTTATTTTATTTAATACATCGTTTGGTCGTCTGCAAGTAATATCATCTAATCAAAGAATTCCCAACAGGCTAAATGAACTGATTTAAATGGGGAGATTGTAAGAGATAGATGATAGGCTTAAATTATGCACCTCTGTGAAATTTTCAGCTGCATAAAATTTCGAGAGAAATTATGCTTTCCGATGCTCAGAAAAAAATTTCTTTAGCATTATTGTTAGTTCGTATAACTTCTTACTTTTGAAAACATCGAATTGCCGTGTGAACATGATTTTACTACTCCTTTCCATGGCGTCGTCGCTTCCATTGATATTTCACTTTTCCTGCACGATTAGCAAGTTTTGTTTTTCGTATGGACACAATATTTGATTAATGTGCGAAATCTACACTATATGTTTAAAATTAATATTGTAATTTGGTATATCAACGTGGAAGAGCGGTTTGATAATTTAGGTAAATTCTCTTTCCATCATTTTTTTTTCAATTTTTCTAACCAGCGAATGTAAAATTAAGTTTGGTGTGTTGCTTATTCTGGGGATGGCTCAGTGGTAGAGGAGCCAAGCTTTGGATACAATAGTCCAAACGCTTCCCGGTTCAAATCTCTCCAGGGAAATTTTTCTAATACCCTGGATAGTCGGTACACCATTTGCCATTGATATCAAATTAATGGCACTTCTCGTATTACGGTCGCATTAGAAGAGTAGCAAGACTATAAACAAAAATATTCACCCACAACAGCAGGTTAAGCATGGTTACGCACCAATACGGTAACCCGCAGAGTCGGGCCCTGTTGTGCATAGCACAAACTAACTTAGCTTTGCCCATGGCTGACTACGATTAATAGAACCTTACAGTCCTATATGGCTGGCTCATTCGCATTTACGCGAACTAAAAGTTTTTCGCTTGTCAGCGCCATCTCGGAACACTTATGATAACAAGCTGTCGAGTAGCTGAGATTACTGTTTGTCAACTTCAATTTTTAAACTGACAGCTTTCAAATTCTGAATTCTATTGCAGTTTTAGTAAAATTTGAAGTTATTTTCTTCCAGTTTTGCATTCGTTGAGTTTTGTTTGTTTGAAGTGCTATACCTTGTATTTGTTGTTTAAATAATTGTGTTTTTTACTACTGTTATTTTTCGCTTAAACCTTAATTAAGTTAACTCCGGTTATTGACTTCATTTTCTGTTCCTAGTTTTAAGTTTACGATTTTAGTTCACCACATTACATACACAATTATTTCAGTTTTACATCTAATGCCATCACATAACATATGTCAAAATTTAACTTCTTTTATAAAACCTCATCTTCTATGTAACAATTTTTTCACTTGTACTAGTCACAAAGATTTACTATGCGACATCATTTTACCGCACTTGATAAAGCCAGTACTGACAAGTTACTGTAATACAAAAAGTGATCAGGTGAAGCCCAATAGATTAAAAGAAAAGCCTTTAAGTAGAAAAATATTAAAAATAAATAATTAAAACAGTCAAATTTCTTTACTCATTTATTATTGTCTATTTAATGAACGACGTTATTTAATTGGATAGGCAAGTGCTACTTACTCGTATTTTCGTTTGTGATACAATGCTCCTTAATTCCAAGTAAAATTTAAAATCTCCTGGTAAATGCCCTTCGATTTTATTGCATTAATTGAGGATGATAATTAATGATTGCTGTCAAGCGCCTTGTCATAATTATAACCTAAAAAATGGTAACATAACAAGCAACATTAAAAATGTTTCATAAGAAATCAAGTGGTAATTGGTTTGCCGCTTGGCAGCGCCCCCATGGTCGATTGAGCTAGCCATATTATAGGACTGTAAGGTTCTATTAATCGTAGTCAGCCATGGCTTTGCCTCATACCGCCTCGACACTGTGCAAGCGGTACAACCGAGGATCATGATAATGACGATTTTGCTTATTTTGTGTTCGACAGTTTGCCAAAGAAAACGCTCTTAATAATTTTCTGTTGTATTAGCGTTGGGCTATAATTTCGCTTATTATAAGAAGCTGATGAGTTATAGGATCCGTGGGTTTAAAGCCAAATTATAGTTCTGGAAGTATCAAATGTTGAGATAAATAGTTATTTAAGGTGTGCGTATATTATTTATTCAAGCAGTTTTGATAGATTGGAAAGAAATTCTATGGGATGATAAGATGTGGGAATGTTTTTGGTTTTCAAGGTTTGTTAAATAGTACAATATTGGTATATTTCTATGCCTTAGGTTAATACCCGCTGTGAGATAAATTTTTTAAAGGAGAACAAAATAGGATACGTACTTTGCGTTCGTAATCAAGCCTGGACCGGGAGCTTTTTTGTTGGGCAGATAGCTAATAATCGGTGCGATTTCATCTGGTGTGGTAGTATGAGTATTGGTTAAATTACGAGGGAGATGCTGATCAATATTTTGGGCGAGAACTAATTTATAAGATACTATAAGAAGAATGAAGAACAATAAACCTCCAGGACTTGGAGGCATTCCTACTGAGTTAGTGCAGGACACTCTCACACAACCTGTGGAGGCATTCCAGGAACTATTCAATAAATGTGTGAAGGACGACGACATATCATGAGATTGGGAACTGGCATTCATTACTTCAATATATAAGAAAATAGAGAGACTCGATTGCGCAAATTGTAGGGGGATTAGCGTCAGTATCTTGATAGGCAAATCGTATTGAACAAAGTGTTGACAATTCTCACCATCTTATATTCCTCTAAGGAATGTTGATAGTCAAAGCAGGGTTGCCTGTTCTTGAATTAGAATTCGTGTAGGGTAATATTTTTTTGTTCCTAATACAATTAACTATAAGTGTAGCTGATTTTCATATTGTATATATTTTTTAATTATTTTTTCTTAAACTATCGGTTTCCAAAAATGTTAACTACTCGGACCACTTTGTTATAAGGGAAAACAATTTTATTTGTCGTCACACTCAATAGCTAAGTTATCTGCAAAACCAAGTATTCTTTCATCGGTTATAAAAAATTAGCATTAATTATTTGATATAAATTAATTTTTCTACGTTAGTTATATTTCGTACGGCCAGCAAGTTGGCTGGCGAGCAACTATTTTGGCTAGCATCTTTCCCAGCCAGCTATTGGCGGTCATGGTAGGGAGTTACATGTAGTGTTTGTGGACCGTATAAAAGCGCACGACTTTTGTTTGACAAAGTAAATTATGGGAAGCAATGCAATGAAATTAACTAACATGAATTCTGGTTACATAGATGTAGTGAAATTGTCATACTATAACAACTACAGCATGATAACGATATTAAAACCAATAGGTGTAAATAAAATAGAGTTGCTACGTCTTGTTACTCCACATATCCAAGGTAAATCAAAACCTAGTGCCAAAATAATGGAAACGACATGCCATACCAAGGGAGTTCTGTTAGAAGAAGATTATACCGACACGTTGTTATTCACAGACGATCGGTTAGTACTCGCAGAAGATGAGCAAAACGTCACATATATCTTATGGAAATTAATATGTATGTGTATAATAGTTGAGGACTTGAACTGAGTATGACGAAAACCCAACATATGGATGGTTGTAGGAGGACAAGGAACAAATATAAATTAAAAATCCACAATTACTTAGAAATGTAAATGAGAAAAATGAAACAGACAGCATAAGTAAGACAAAACAAACTAGAGTCTTACATTAGTTACCAAAGTTATCTATTCGATGATATTTGAACATTAGGTCACTTATGGCTTCGAAGTATAGGGAACAAAATAATGCTACGTTGAATCGTAGATTGGAAACAGCAGAAATGGAGTATTGGAAATGAAGGTGCCCCGTTACCAAATTACACACAGCAGAAACGATGAAATACGGGAGTGAAAAGGGGTGACAGAAAATATCGAAGATATGGCGGAGATACAACTCGGTATGGGCACCTGGGACGAATGGGAGAGACGATATTATTATTATTATTATATGGAAGTGGTTGCCAAGCGAACGTAGAAAAAGCGGGAGACCGCAGAAGAGGTGAATTGGAATCCCTTGAATATTGGAAAAAAGATAATTAAACGAAGACGACTGGCAGGAGAGAAAACTATGGAAAAATGGATGAAAGTCTTTTAGATATTTTTCGTAAATATTCTACTTCTATGTAAGCTAATTAGCTTGCTTACTCCAGAGAGTCCTTCCATCTTTTCTGTGGTCTTTCCGGTGGCACTCTTCCTCTGGGTCTTAAGTCCCTGGCCATCTACGCAATTTTATTATTGTCCATTCCAGAGCCATGCTCATTCCATGCATTTCTTTTTACTTGAGCCACATTGTTAAGTGATCTCGTTTAATTAATTACACGCTCTATTTTCCGTATTGTATTCATTTTACAGTTTCTACAATTTGTTTTGTCTTAACTGTATCAGGGTTTGTCTCGGCTTCGTATATAAATATTGGCCTTGTACTGACCGTAAATTTTTACTTTGGATTTTTGCTTCGATATTGGTTCAGCCGTATGGTGTTATTCAGGTAGGCTGATATTTTAGTTGCTCTTAATGCTTCATGCGTCACTTCTCTCGTTATGATCCCGTTGCTTGTGATAATAGTTTTCAAGTATTTAGAAGACATCACCTACTCCACAGTACGTTCATTAACCTCCAACTTAATTCTTAGCGGATCTTTACTTATTGTTATTGTTTTTTTCTTGGAAATATGTAGAGAAAATTTATAACATGCACTACTAAATTGGATTCTAGTGGCGGCAGATCGTCTTCGTTTTCGTCAATAAGAATTGCGTCGTCTGCGTAGCAAACTAAACGAATTTCTTCGTCTTCCATACGATGGCTTATTTCGCATTTATTCAATATTATTTTGATTAATTCGTTCACGATTAGGATAAATAAGAGTGGGCTGAGTATGTTTCTTTGCCTAATCCCTTTAGTAACGTGTATTTTTTCTGGTATTATACCTGTGCGTGTCTTAATTTGTGTATGGCTGTTAGAATATGTTTCACATATTAGAGAAATTAGACCATTTGGTACATTATTTTAATGAAATACTTTCCTTACATGGTTTAGTTGAAGGTTATCGAACGCTTTTGCTATGTTGACAATACAAAAGAAGGCTGGTTTGTTAAATGTAAGTGCCTTTTCTGCAACCTGAAGGATTATACATATTGCGTCGGTGCACTATCTGTTGGGTCGGAATCCTTGTTGTTCGTCACATAATTCAATTATTTCATTTTTTATGATCTTAGTTGTAACTTTGGGCATGAAATTTTGTAGGTTTATTCCCCAATACTTATCCAGAATCTGGTTTTCCCATTGTTTTAAAGATTGGGAATGCGGTGCTAAATTTCCATTCTTCGATACCGGATATCGTCGAGGTTTGAAATATGTTTTGCACCCGTACTATTCATTGATCTTCTAGCGCTTCTTCGCTATATTTTATTTGTTCATAGCATCCCCACCCGGCGCTTTTCCGTTTCTTCTTTGTCGATATTCGCTACTACTCCTATAGCGTCTGGTTCGCCTACTGTTGTTGTATGTTGGGTAGTGTAAAGGTAGCATTCGGATCTAAGCAGTCGCGACCTGGCAGTCACGGCCCGGCAGCCGCGACCGTGGTCGCGCGCACCGCTTAAACGGATTTGTATGCAACGCTTTCCGATGCAAGCGACTGTGCAGCGCGGCCGGGGGGCGTGGCCAGAGCGCGATTTTGGCAGCGCCGCCGAGCCGCTCCGGAGGCAGTATGGTCGCGCTGCTTTAGATTTAAGTGCCGTTTTATCAGGATTTGATAGCTGCCCTCATCAACTCTGGATGCGTATAATGAATCGATTTCATTCCTCTTTAACGAAAGTAGCAACATTATTTCATCATCCTCTTCTTCGTCCTCTATCAGTCGCTCCACGAGTTCTCGCTGTCGTTTATTTAAGTTGTCAGACATAATAGTTAAAAGTTATAATAAATAATATATAAAATAAAATAAAATAAATAAAAGTTTTGATATTTAAAACACGACCGGAATGCACAACTGTGTTCCCTCTGGCTCCTGCTTGACTATTGCACGTGGCAGTTGCTGCCCGGGCCATCAAGGTCGCTGGTATCCGAAAGCTTGTGGCAGCGCCGCACAGCAGTGGCAATGCGTCGCGGCTGCCGGGCCGTGACTGCCAGGTCGCGACTGCTTAGATCCGAATGCTACCTTTAAGCTTTCAAAAATAATCTACCTATGTATCGTCAGGAATACTGGAATTTTGCACATATTCTTTTACTTTCTTTCTCTGATTTTTTACAATTCTCCAAATTTGATTTTGTTGTCCGTACAAGTCCCTTTGTAACGCCCCCTCCCCATATATCTTTCCCAACATATCTTCTTGATATTTCTGATTTCTGCATTTATATTATTTCTAACTGACTTGCAATTTTCATATTCTTCGTTTGTTCCGACTTCTTGATATTTTAGATATGCTTTCCTTTTATTTTTCATAAATAAAATAACACATAAATAGCTTAGTAATGCTGTGGAAATAAAAAATATACCTACATGAATTCCGTTCCCAATTTAATTACTTTATAAGCATCAATTAATACAAATAAATTTTTACCATTTTTATACATAATTAGCTTGAAAAATAAAGTTTTAACGGTTACGCCTAAAGAAAGTGTTTGTATAAGGAAGCTTTGTTTAAAAGTTGACGCTTCTCAAGTTGCTGTTTGTCGAGTTTTACGGGAGCAAACATTACATCTACACCATGTGCAGTTAGTAGACGCACCGCAACCTGTAGATTTACTAAACTTATTATGAATGGCTGTAGTGTCTTAGTTAAAAGGATGGTTAAGCAATGTGTTGTGAACCGAGAAAGCAAGGTTTATGCAACATGTATTTCACCTTCACAATTAGCACATGTGGCTTCATGAAAATCCTAACTGTAGAAAATCGTTTTCAGTTAGAATCTTCATGAACGTTTGGGTAAGTAACTGAAAGAACCTGTTAACTGGACTTTCGCTAGACTAGTATAAGTCGTAACAGATCGGCCCGCCCCTTCACCTGATTTAAACTTGCGGCGTTTACCTAAGGGGTTACATGAAAACATATGCCGCAGTGATTATAAATGCAGTTGAAGACCCTCGTGCCTGAGTCTGAAACGCAGCTAAAAGTGATTTTCTAAAGAGTACGAAATTTAAGGTATGCAAGAACTTGTTTGAAAATGAAGTTTTTAATTTTGTATATTTACTTATTATTTATTTATTTCAGTATTTCGACAAAATCATGAATCATATTTCATTTTTTTTTCATTCACTAATGGTAATCATTGAAAACTAACATCGGTTATCACCTTTTATCTTATATGAAATAAAAGCAGTTGTATTATTTTGTTTAAAGTAAAATTTGGTCTTACATCAAAGAAATCAATAACAATCGAAACATTATCAATGTATTGTTTTTCTTCTTACGTGTATAAGCAGCTGAGGATGTACGAAAGAGGTACAGAACAGACATGTAGTATACTATTTTTCATGTAGCGTGATCGGCAAAGGATTTGTGGGGTAACTGTGGTAAATACATACTTTTAACTTACATTTCTTTCTAAGGCACATGAAAGGTTTTAAGCAGGTATTCGACCGTACGTTTCACAAAGAAATGCTGAAATGCAATAGAATCGACACGTGCTCATTGCTGTTTAGCATAAAACCTGGTGTTAGAACGAGATGTCTTTTAGTTCAGTACCTGAAGTTATCGTCTGGCATAAACAAATGTCGCAACACTTCTGAACAGGTCATGCCACGATCTTCTATTTTTATATAAACTACTCAAAATGAACAGGAATATTGTAATATAAAGCATATATGTTTGTATTTGGCGGCTAATGGTCGTCTATTATGGATAATTAGAGCAAGCGGCATTGCTTGATATTAAAAAACAAAAAACAATCAAATCCAGTTGCAGTTGTTTAACCGTATTACTGTCAAGACGAGTTTGTGTGTTTGATTGAATAATCTTTCCTGTCTTCTTAAGAATTTTATCTTGTTCATTGTTTTTTATTCGTGTGTTACATTTGTGTTCTTAATAAGAAACAACAATGCAGAGAAATCATTTAACAATAGAACAGCTAAATTTAGCCGTTACTATGCACCAAAGAGGAGATCGCCAGGTCGACATTGCTTATATGTTAGCAAGCACGTATAGCGTAATTTCACGTGCCCTTTCGTGGCTTAGAGAAACAGGTATGACTGCAAGAAGGTCTAGCAATGGATCTATTCGCATCACAACACCTCGTGAGGATCGACTTCTGGTAATTAATGTTCTGAAGAAACAAAGTTTATTTTGAATATAGAGTTGCTGTTACTGGGTTAGGATTGACTGAATGGGCTTATATTTAATTAACTGAATAGCTAATATATTAACCTAAAAGTTGCTGATCCTTGATGTATAATTAGAAAAACTGAACATGAAGTAAAGAAGAAAATGTCGTTTCGTACCTTTATATAAGACGCCAATGTAGACCAACTGCAAATTAGGTTGTCCATTAATACTTGAGGTACAATGCCTATTGTTGAGATAAAGCATTATATTGAGGTCGTAAAACTGGTTGCCTACTGTAGAATGTAGATTTCTCCTTCCTGAAACTACTTAGTTACTGTAGGAGATGTATGTGGATAGGGGAGACTATGACGAGATGGCATATGCTGGTGAGATGGCATAGGGTCAAAATCTTTAAATCTAGTCATATTGCCGCCTTCTGCCATAGCGACATCTATAGAACTTCGTTAAATATTCATACTACTTAAATCTCTTGGTGGTAGTGTGTTTAATTATCGCAAGAATTCGCAAAATAATATTAAGTGACTCCCAAAACTTTTCTGCTTACAAAGTTGAGTAAGTAAATTTCCTAGCTAATTACTTTGTATCAGTTTTTGCTATGGCTTATCGAAAAGAGCGTTAATTAGTCATTTGTCCGTGTTGGTTTACTGAGATTATGTGCACGCTATTTCGCGGAAATTTTGAAATTAACCCGCGCTTTACTTTTGTCCTTAGATGGCATACATGCAATGTGGCTAACAGGCATAGTATGCCATCTCGTCTGAATGTAAGATTTTGTGATGCAATATAATCAAATTCCTATATTTTACAGAAAATGGGAAAATATCAGCGAAAAAGTTTGAGGCAAAGCTGGCATGAAAATAAAATGTCTGAAGCCATAGAAGCTGTAAAAAGCGGACATATGAGCTGGTTGCTGGCTACGAAAACCTTTGCGGTTCCTGCTACAACTCTACGCAGACGTGTGGCTAAAAATATGGGTGCCGTAAAAGGATATCTAGGTGGAAAATTACCCAGATTTAATTCGGATTTGGAGGTCGAAATTCTTGAACGCATACGCGATTTAGAAATTAGATTTTTTGGACTGACAATCACCGATGTACGTGTTTTGGCATTTGAACTTGCTGAAAAAAAGCGGAATAAGGAATAATTTTTCGCAAAAGAATAGGATGGCTGGTTGTATCTGGTTGAAGGGATTTACAACTCGAAACCCTTCAATAAGTTTACGCACTCCCGAGGCAACTAGTGCCGCGCGTGCAAAAGCTTTTAATGCGCCACAAATTAAAAATTATTTTGAAGCATTAGCAACTGTGCTTAATGACAATGAATTCACAGGGGATCGTATCTGGAACATGGGCGAGTCCGGTTTATTAATTGTGCAAAGAAGAACTCAAAAGATTTTTGCTACGAAAGGTAGAAAACAGGTGGGTGTGCTAACAAGTGGTATGTTACATGAGTGCCTCTGGATCTTTTGTGCCACCGGCACTTGTCCACCCCAGAAAGAACATGAAACATGAGCTTATGGATAATGCACCACCATTTGCTTTAGCATTTTGCCAGAAAACAGGTTGGATGACAGCTGAAGTGTGTCTAAAATGGCTTAAACATTTTGTTCGAATGTTAAACCCAGCACAGATAGCAAAGTGCTCCTGTTAGTTGATGGACATGCTAGCCACAAACATGTTGATATTCTGGACTAGGCCAAACAAAATGGAGTCATTTTATTTTGTTTTACCCCTCACTGCACTCACAGAGTTCAACCTTTAGATGTGAGTTTTTACGGGCCCTTGAATACTTATTATGACCAAGAGGTACGCAAGTGGCTGCACAATAATCCAGGAAGGACAGTTACGCACTTTCAAGTTGCTGGCCTGTTCAAAGAAACTTATTTTAAAACTGCAACTATAGAAAATGCTGTAAATGGGTTTAAAAAGTGCGGTATTCAACCTTTTAATCCGGACATATTCCCAGCATGGCAGTTTGCGCCTTCTAATGTCACTGATGTTCCATTGGAAAGCCAGCAAGTTGGAGACCTCGACAACTCTGAATCTACAATTATTGTAGTTGAAGAAGGATCTATTGTTGGTCTTAAGCCTGTTATTGCTGAAAGTTCAACTTCCCAATGGGTTACAGTTGCAGAACTTGCACCGCTTCCTAAAACCACTTTAGCAAAACGAGGGGCAAGAAGAGGTGGAATAGTAGGCGTTATGATTTCTTCGCCTGCATTGGTAGAGGCAAAGGCTAAAAAAGCTGAGAAACAAGCAAAAATTCACCGTAAAGCAGCTGCAACTGTAAAAAAAGTTTTGACAACGTTGAAGGAACGGGATTACCAATTAATGCTACAAAAAACAAAATTACACGTAGAGCTGCTTCAGTTGCAAGAAAAAACCTAAGTGATGCTGAGGTTACAGCACCATCTAGTGAAGCAGAAGAAGAAAAAAGATTATTTGAAAGTGATGAAGAAGATGACCCTTGTTGCATATATTGTAATGAACTTTATTCGCAATCAAAGTCTCGGGAGGCATGGGTAAGATGTCAGGCTTGCTCAAAGTGGTGTCATGCTGAGTGTGCTGGCATTAGTAAAAAACAAAAAATATTTGTATGCGAAATTTTTCAATAAAGTTTTGTTTTAAACGTGTAACAATCATTAATAACCACCATAAAAATAAAATCTTTGTGGTCAAATGAGATGGCATATACCTGAAACTCCCTATGCCATCTCACCCAAAAGTATCTTGATGAGATGGCACACTTTGTGAATTTAAAAACTTTTTTTTATTTTAAATAACAATGTAAATAAAATCTAAACATACTCTGATTATAATACACTTTGACATGAATGTAAATATTTATTTTTGATGGTCAGTTATTTAAAATAACGTAACAATTAGCAATTTAAAAAAAGTATGCCATCTCATCATAGTCTCCCCTACTCATTATCGTGCACAAACAGACTTGTGGACCAGTACCATGAACAAAGTACACGCTGTAGGTATTGATCGTCTATCATGATGTACTAGATATTACATTTCACGTCAAAGTCGGTGCTGAAAAGTTCATTGTGAAGGTACCACGCATCAGCTGTTTCAATCTGTGATATTAAATTAATAATAACTGTTGGGTATTTTCTCGTAATTACAAAAAGAATGAAGCAACTATTGAAAACTCTTTATTGTTCACCCTCATGGCATCGGCGTCAGAATACAGGGGTCAGTCGGAACGTTCCTTAAAAACTGCCTACTCACGCTCGGTCTAGCTGAACATGCGCATCATTGCATATAATGCCAACTTAACATAAAGTTACAAATATTTACCAACTTAAAACATAAAAAATTCCTAACATTAACCCGCCGGCCTTGAAGGCATCGGCTTCAATAAACACGAGCAGTCTATTCACATGGCAATAAGCAT
>JABXWE010002443.1:0-35283 GCA_014611495.1 Limonius californicus | reverse complement strand
AACTAAATCAATTGGAAAACTTGCTCAAAAATGGTTCTAAGTTGTGGTACTTACCGTGATATTCTGAAACAAGATTTAGAGATGTATCCATATAGACTAAAAATGCATAAAGAGTTCTTACCTCCAAATTACAACAGAAGAGTTTCATACTGTAGCGGGTTTCTTAAACATTTAAACGATAACAATTTTTGGATTTAAATTGTTTCTTCGTTGAATCTCGAATTCTCAAGTAGTGAGAATGTGGAGCACTGACAACCGGCATTTCTTTCGTGAAGCTTCTTGCTTGCATGCAATATGCAATGTGAATTTATTAATTTTTATTTTAGTTATATAATAAACAACTAAACAACTAACTAACATGTTTTATTTGAAGTTATGACGTTAATATTATTAAAAAGATCTCTGTTTTACCAGCAGAGGTTGACAGAAGATTTTCTTTTATGCTAGTTATTGTAATACGCATGCCTTCAAGATTCCATAGGCACTCCTGAAGAATTTGCAAATTTAAAGGTGTTTTGTTTTGTTACTAAATATCGTTTACCTTAATCTCTTGTGCAGAACAGGTAGTAAATCTGTTTGCCGATTTCAGCCGTGGCGCAATTCAATTAGAGATTAGAGTCCTCCCTGAGTAGAAAAGTATTAACTACTTGTTGGTGTGGCAGTTCGTGTGCGTCCAAAATTAGCAACTCACACATTATTTTTTTTTGAAGTTAATACACGTAAAGATAAAAAAATTCAAAATTTAATTTTAATGAAAATAATAACAGCTAAAGAAATCCAGCGGCGTTAAGTCATGTGATCTCGCAGGCCACTCAAACAGTCTTCGCCGTTCTTTCTATGGTGTCATGTGAAATCGTTAGCTTACAATAGTAGGCCAAACAATTTAGACAATTTAAAGCGTCGGATTAGTTTAAAAATGGAAAATATCAGCCCGGAAATTATTGAGTGTGCCATAGAAAGTGCTTACACACGTGCCGATTAATGGTAAACCATTTGAACGTTTCCGTTAGGTTTTTTTTTCACAATGATCTTATGTATTTCTATTCTCAAGACGCTAAAAGAGTCTTATCATGTTAGTTTTAATTAATTAATTTTGCATATTATACATGCTATATACTGGGCGACCACGAGATGAGGAAACAGCATGTAACTTTTTGTTTTTAAACCTGTTATTTCCAAAGTTTAAATTATGATATAACCCCTAAATGCGCAACTTTAAACATTTTTTAGCCTTAGTTTTGACTTACGGTTTGGCCGAAACTAATATCAACTTATATTTTTTGTAATAACTTATTCGTTATTATTATATATTATTAAAATTTGCGGTATAGGGATATACCACACAATAATATTTCAGGATAAAATACCAAAACTATTCAATTGTTTAGTAAAAAATATAAATGCCAAGTAGTGATATTTATAAATAATTTTATTTCACTTCGCTTTGAAAACAAAAATAAATAACCACCTTTTAGTGTTCTCTTTTATAAATTTGTTTAAATACTTTAAAAAATTTAAAAAGACCATTTTAAACTGAAATGACATTGTGTGCAATATCAGTGTATTGTAAATTTTACAGCGAATACATTTATCACAAAAAGACGGATGTACTTGAATTTAAAAATAAAAAGTTGATATCACTTTCGGCAATAAAAACTAAGATTAAAAAATGAGTAAAGTTGTGCAGTTAGAGGTTGTATCTTAGTTTAATGTTACAAAATAATAGGTTTAGAAGCAAAAAAGTTACATACTATCACCTCATCTCGTGGTCACCCTTAATAAAAATCTTCTTTTGTTAATCTGGTAATAAATATTGTTTTTTAATTCTGTTACTTGCATTTCATATTGAAATAAAAGTAAATAATAAATAACCAACCATTTCTGATTTTTCTAAATTCATAAGAGCAATGTGGTATTAATTTTAACGCCGCTCTTGATTACAGTTCTGTTTGATCACGCGTTATAGCTTATAATATGAAACTGCAAATGATTTGACAAATAAATAGTATTGAAGTGCAAACTGTATTGACTTTATTTGCTTACCAAATATTATATAATGTGCACGTGTTTTAGTGGTTTCACAAAATGACGAGCAACTAAAAAGTTGCATAAGTTGCTCGCGATGCTAGAATTATTCTAATTTATGATATCGACGAGGCTTGTTCAACTGAAACCCATCTTTGATCAACTTAGCCTTGAAAACAAATGCAATTATTCAAATGACTTTAGTTAATGTTAGTAGTGTTTGTAAGCAATACATTAATACGTTTCTGGAGTTTGAATTTGATTCTGACTTTAAAACTTCGATTTTGAAATGGCGTTTGTTGTTGAAAATTCGTCCAAGTTTGATCAGCGTGAGATCCTACAATTTTTATGCGCTGAGGGTGTGCAGCCGTTGCAGATTCATACGCGAATACAAGCAGTGTATGGAAATGCATGTATTGCGTACCCAACTGTGAAGGTATGGTGTCGAAAATTTAAGAATGGAAAAGAGGAGAGTATGAATGAGTTGCGACCAAGTGCACAGTGTACTGCATTAACAGAAAACAATGTGGCATGTGTGGAAGGCCTTATTAGAAAAATTGTAGAATTTCAAGTTTCCGCAAAGTTTGTTGGCAATTGATTCCTCGTCGCTTATCTAATGAACAAAAATGCTTGCGAATGGGCAACACCTCATAGACTATAGGCAAAATGGTGATGACTTTGTTCTGTCAATAGTTGCTGCTGACGAAACTCGGTGTCATTACTACGAGCCATCCAATAAGTTATCATCGATGCAGTGGAAGCATTCAAGTTCACCACCACCGAAGTAGTTTAAAGCACAACCTTCTGCAGGCAAGAAGATGTTAAGAATTTTTTCCGACCATGAAAGACCCTTGTTGATAGAGTTTAAGGAACCTGGAGTAAATGTCAATGCAAATCTGTGCAATTAAACTTTGAACAAGCTCCATCAAGCAATATAACCGAAACTTCCAGGAAAACTTACGCGTGGGTAATTTGCACGACAATGCTAGGCCTCATGTTGCTAATGTGGTAAGAGAAAATCTTCAACGAAAGAAATGGAGGGTTCTAGAGCATCCACCTTACAGTCAGGATCTATCGCCTCGTTATTTCCATATTTTTGGACCGCTAAAAAAGGCCTTAAAGGGTCGACATTTTGAGTCTGACGCAGTACAAATATCTGTGGAAGACTTCTTCAATCAGCAGCCACAAGAATTTATGAGCAGGGTATACGTCGTGATACCTTAACTGTGACGGTAATTATTATGCAACGACATAAACCTTTAACTTTATAATGCAGATTACTTAAATTAATCTAACTGTAATATTTGATCCTAAATGTGTTAGACATTCATCACCAACTAGCACTTCATATAAAGGCAACAATTTTTTGAAGTAATTTAATGAAATAAAAAACATGATTGCTAATAACTTCGATTATAAAAAGGCTTCAGGCTACGACGTTATTACACGAACAATCATCAAATAGCTACAGGAAAAATCTCTTGCATGCTACAATGCACTTCTTAGAATGAAATTTATCCCCTCCCAATGCACACCCTAAATTATCCTAATACCAAAGCCAACTAAATTTCCTGAGGAAGTTACATCGTATCGTCTGTTGCCTATTCTATCTAAGCTGTTCAAGAAACTATGTCTTCAAAAATTAAAACCGATACTTCAAGAACGAAACATCATTCTTGTATCTCAGTTTTGATTCCGGGAGCAGTACCCTACTATAGAACAGGTCCACCGTATATCGAAATCATAATAGAATCCCTGGTAATCAAAAAGTATTGTTCAGTAGCATTACTCAAGTATTTGGCAACGTATGGCACGGACTATTGTACAAAATCAATTTAAATCATCATCAACTCCTCAGTTCATAATGGAGTGGCAAATACTTCATGGTTAAGCATAAAGAGGATATAACGGGATTATATCCTATTCAAGCCGGCAATTATTACCCTAAGGTGATACCCCTAGGTGCTAATTTAAGGCTGAGACGACCTAAAGATCGAATTTATTTAAAAAAAAACCATCTAGACATTATGGTGGTTCCCGGAAATCGAACTGTGGACATCTTGCTGAGCTGAACTTACTAAGCTATGCGGTCTATAAATCTTAAGGAAGATTCAAATCAGAAACATTGGGAACGTTGTTAGTGCACCTGGATATGTTGGAAATGATTTAGTACACCGTGACTTACACATGTCTGCTGTTAACGAAGAAATACAGTGTGCAAGTGCGCGATATCTAAAAAGACTGGAAACACATCCAAACACGCTAACTGTTATCCTGTTATATTCGTTTAAAATTTGTTGATTGAGTTGTGTTGACAAGAGTTTTGTTAGTAGGCATTTTCCGTTCTGAAATAATTTATGACCAAAGGAGTCCCAGAGTTGTTCAAGGTTTTTCTTTGTAAGATATTTTTTCGCCGTTCAGACGGGATTTCTAGGAATGCCTCTGTTAAACAGGAATTGTTTTTCGGCTTCTCCCGAAGGTCACGCGTGTTAATTTTCTTTCTAGAACATTTCATCACATGTCGAAATACGGTGCAATTTCTTTGTGGGGAAGTGCAGATTCCCGTTGCGTTATTACGTTAGTCAGCCTTCGACCGTTCATGGCTCCTGTTTTTCCCAAATTACATCTTAAGGCTAGTATTTAGTAACTTATCGTACGGCCGCGTACAGGAGTAAATGGTAAAAACTTTATTATAATATTACAAGTTTTCTATTAGAGATGGAAGAAAGTACACCCATTTCATATTCAGATATATTATGTGCAAGTACTTCTGCGGTTACTAATTGCAAAAAAGATTAATAAAATTTGAGTTATTACTATATTTATTTGGAACTATTACTGTGAAATTAAGGTCTACTAATCAAAATTTCGCAATTTTGAGATCATCCTAGTCTTCACGTTTTTACTCCTTGCCCACCTAATAACCCAAAAATTTGAAGATTGTTATTAATCGACGAAAATCTTGTAATAATTAATAAAGGTGAACGCTTTTATTTATCAACTTTTCTAAAGTTAGACAACAGACCGTTCCAACCCCAGAGTTACGCTATTTAGATTAAACACAATAGACGACCCTTCTTAGACGATTGTAAGAGGATTATAAATGCGCTTTGTTGTAAAAATGTACAATGTACAATTTTATGTTTTTACGATTGCTTGATAAAAGCTACATGAAAAATTTAAAATTATCAGAAATATTTCGAGTAGCTAGCTCAAATTCTACAATTTGATTGGCTATGAAACAAAGGGCCGTAAATAAATCGAGTGGGCAACAAGGTTGGGTCCGAGACGAACGTTCATGTAGAGCGGGTTTTTTGCGGCACCTGTTAAATTAAGTATCGTACCGAATATTGCTTTAGGCAATTAGTATCATTTCGACAAAGTTGAGTCGGATCGATATGAGTTTTAACAGTGTAGCCTGATTACAGAACAATCAATTGTGATTGTTTTTTTCATCAATTCATTCAGATAAAAAGCGTTTGAACCCGTGAAAAGGTGATTGTTGGGAATAATCTACTTCCCCAGGAGCATACTTATCCACGTTTCTTCCCCCCCTGGTTTCCTGAGGCCTTCTACATTTTTTCCCGGACCGGGAAAATACCCCTTTCTCGACTGTACCTGCATCTGGAAATCAACCCTCCCGGAATTGTGCCTGCCTCCACCGGAAGTTAAAGTAAACACAGACCAGTTTTTGTGTGTGGTGAAAAGAAACTTGCGCGCGACTTGCAAAATTTGACTTAATTAAACTTTGTTTTGTTGGACTAAAAAGTGACCTTCAGTCGCAAATCGTTTTTTTACACTAATATTTGTACAAAGTAATTTCGTTTAGATTGTATGATTCCTGTATACTCGACGCCACTGACCATGCAGAATTAAAAGATTTTAAATACCGTTGGCCATGGGCGGCGAGTTCCCCCTTTCTTGAACGTTCAAAGTAATAATAATTTCCAATAATTCCAATAATTTCATTATATGTGTTTTAAAATTTACTGCCTCTTTTTATTTTTGTGTACTCTGTATTTGTTTGTGTATGAATTTTGCAAGCTCCAAATATATAGAAGGAGGCACAATAAAGGTAATGTCCATTCCCGTAAGCTGTTCGCTTCTCGGCCTTCCACGAGGACCTACAATCAGCTGGATTTGGAAGGTGGCGCCCACCTATTTTGACTTACCCTGTACACAACTAAAGATTTCCTCCCGTAAGCGATTTTCACGAACTCCCCTACTCCTCTGAGCTAAGCTGCAGACCTTTTTCCATCTATCTGGTTACGGGTCGTCGGAAAAGCTCGATTGGCCGGTAACAATCCTTAGAAGTATAATAGCTAGCCAAATATTGCCTAAAACCACCATATAAGACGTGCCTAACAGATAAACCTAGAACAGTAAAATATACCAAAACTTACAAATAAACTTGTAGATTAAGTTAACTGTGAAATTAAGGGTTTAATGTAAGTCTTTAACCTATTGTTTATTCGTAATGAAATTATACATCAATTTCTTATTGCTTTCGAGCAGATTGTAAAATTTAAAAAAAATATATATATATAATTTTATCGTTCTTTAATTATGTTTACCTATCTTATGCGTGCATACACTTTTTGGCAGAAATACTATCTGTTGGCCTATACAGAGTGATTCCTTTATCTTGTAACAGGTAGGTAGGTTGCACACCTTACAACGGTTTGTATTCCATGTATCTTAGTCAACTATACATTGTTTAAATAGATAAAAATCAAAGTAGTTATGCTGGATGTAATAAGAAACTACAATAAAACTATTTACTAATAAATAAGATGCAGTTTTGCTATAGCTATATTTACAATATGTAATTTTTATAATTTAAAGAGAGAAAGCCAAGATAGCATAAACATATTTTAACATAACATTAAAATCAACAAGAAAAATAACTTAAATAAAAACAGAAAAAAAACACTAATTAATGATGTAATACATGTTGAAACTGCCGTCCACCTTGCTGTCCACATAAGTCATCCGCCGCAGAACACAATTTCTAACACGAAGTAGCATGTGTGGAGTGATTGACCTACATAATTCAATCATTCTTTCACCTAAACCTTTCAGAGTTTTTACAAAAGTTTCGTGGACGTCGTATTTTACCTAAGCCCACAAAAAGAAATCTAACGCAGTCAAGTCCGGACTACCTGGAGACCAAGGATGAATTGCACCTCTTGTAATTAATCTGGTATGGAAAGTTTGATCTTGATAGTTTCTTACAATTCTATGGAAGTAAGCAGGTGCTCCGTCATTATGAAACCACATACGCTGTCTAACGAAAGAGCTAATTATTCTCTAAAAAATATAATGGCATTTCCCCATTTAAACTGTACTCAAAGAAGTGGGAACCAACGATAAAGTTGTCAACGATACCACACCACATATTTACATTAAAAATTCTTTGAAAGCGTGCTTGCCGTATCCAATGTGGGTTATCTTGTGAAATAGCAATTGTGTCTATTTACACATCCATTGTTACTAAATGTCGCTTCGTCAGAAAGAGAATAAGAGAGAAGGATATTTCTTTAAAACAGTGGTGCAGTAGTAACATCGTTTCTTAAAAATTGGCAGTAATTCATTCATTTTATTAAAACGTGTATTGGTATTTGGCTTTAGATACTAACTTATACAATATGCAATAAAATATACATTTAAATATTTCAAGTTGGAACAAGTATTTACATTTTTACAGGGAAAACGTTTAAAAGATTGCTGTTTTAAAATACACCTTCGTATAATGTTAAAATATAAAGACCCCTAAGATTTTGATAATATCCAAAACAAGTGCTGTTATTTAAAAACCACGAAAACGGAAGAATAGAAAAAATAATCAACATCTTTTCTTTATTGCAATATGGAAAATCAGTATTATATATCTGCTGATAACGGTAATAGAGATATGGCATATCAACCACGGTTATCTTAGTTTATCGGAGGCACTACGTAACTATATTAGCAATCAGCAGCTGATACCCTAAAAATTAATTGCAATGGCGCCATAGTTTTCCTAACGAATTTGTAAATAAATGTTTAGTGTAGAATATTCAATAGAACAAACTAGATAGTGTTTTAGCCTGTACAATGCGTTATACTATAAAATGTGTTACTGTGAGGTGTCTGATACTAATAATCTTATTTACAGGAACATGTTGTATATATCAGATACTTCAAGGTATTCGATTATGATTAATAACTAACTACAATTAAATTTATTGAATTATATTTTAGTTACGCGTTACAGTCAAAACATGCAAATTAATAGCGAATACTATAGTGAAGACGTATCTCCAGTGGTATTCCATACAAAACCTGCATGTGAAGAGGTAGTGCATATTGGACTTGTTTGTACTGGTTACAAATCGAATGTACAATTTCATACAATGCTTAAATCTATGTTCTTTTATCGCAATAGCGCTTTGCATTTTCACATCGTAGTTAATGATATATCTGAAAATATTTTAAAAACTCTGTTTCAAACGTGGTCTGTACCTGATGGTAAGTTACTAAATATTTTAACTAATAAAAATGATTCACACACTTAAACAGTCGATAATAAGCGATAAGTTCTACCTTCCTTCCAATCAAATATTGCGCTATAAACTTTAAAGTTTTAGAACTAAAATCGAAAATCCCATCTTAAGGGGTTACGAAAGTGACTCAACATAGGCTAAAATTAGCGTTTCTACTGTCAACGTAACTACGTTAATGGGCGACCTCTCCATTTGCGGTTTTCATTAACTAGTAGATAACATATCCAAGAATGAAATAAGATGAAAAAATTACCAAAAAGATCTATACATTTGTGGCAAAAATTACCAAAAGTAGTCCAAAAATACTGTAAAATCAATTTACATTTACATATGTTTTTTTTTTGTTAAACGTTTATTATGCGATCTGTTAATACAAACAATAGGCATATATTTTGTGTGGCACAATGTCATGAGAGAGATGCGTTCCAATGAACACACCTCTATATGTTAATATACAATTTGAGTATTTTCCGATGTAGGATTACATATATATAAGTAAAGACAAGCGTACAATAGTTTGCGAATTTATGATACAGAGGCAAGTAAAATAGAACAGGGTGTGTTTCTAATCGTTGCAAGTATTTAACACTACACTACATTATTACATCACTTACAGTGCGCACTTCTAGGTCGTCGTAAATGTCTTTGTTGGTTACAAACCAGGGAGCATTTACCAATGTACGTAGTACCTTCGATTGAAAACGCTCTATGATGGCTGTATTTGATTTTGAGGCTGTTCCCCAGAGTTGAAGCCCGTAGGTCCACACAAGTTTGAAAATGGTGTTATAAGCTAATAGTTTGTTGCGCAGGGACAACTGTGACTTGCGTCCAAGAAGCCAATAGTGTTTGCGGAATTTTGCACCAAGTTGTTTTCGCTTCTTCCAAATGTGTGTTTGCCATGTTAGGCCTTTATCCAAATGTAGGCCTAAGTATTTCAGTCATTTACAGTAGGAATTTGCTGGTTATTTATCATTACCGGTGGCGCCTGCCCATGGCATTTTGTAAAAACGATATACGCTGACTTTGTGTCGTTAATCTTGATGCGCCATTTGTTTGTCCATAGCGCGATTTGATTTATATTATTTTGGAGTAATCTTTGCGCTTCTATGGGATCTTTACTTGTTGCTAAGATCGCAGTATCGTCTGCAAATGTCGAGGTGGTTACATTACCGTCTAGTGGAAGATCTGCTGTGTAAAGTAAATAGAGGATTTGCCCCAAAACGCTGCCTTGTGCTGTTATGGGATGCAACGTTGTTATTTCGGCTTCAAACCTCACCCGGAAAAGCCTTTCTTCCAGGTAAGACCTGAGGATGTTATACACAGCTGCTGGTAGTTTTTGTTTTAGTTTAAATAGTAATCCTTGATGCCAAACTTTGTCAAAAGCTTGACTTACATCAAGGAACACCGCTGCGCAATAGGCTCTGGCCTCGAAAGTTTTGTTTATTGTGGCTACTACTCGGTGAACTTGTTCAATGGTCGAGTGGTGTCTCCTGAATCCAAATTGATGCTCAGGGACAAGATTATTCTCTGTAACTATTTTCGTCAGTCTTCTTGCCAGTAGCTTTTCTAATATCTTCGACATTATTGGTAAAAGGCTGATTGGGCTATATAATGTGGGGAGATTTGGCGGTTTCCCTGGCTTCTGTACAAGTATTACTTCGGCAACCTTCCATTGACCTGGGAAATAGCCGAGTCTTAATACTGCATTAAATAGTTGGACCATCATAACGACTCCTTTTTGTGGCAAATCTTTTATTATCTGACCTGTAATTAAGTCATATCCGGTGGCCTTTTTTGGGTGTACTTCGTTTTTAATAACATTTTGCACTTCCTTAAGTGATATATGTTGTGTTGGTGGACTGGGTTGCTGGGGTTCGTTAAGGTATGTATTAATTTTCTCATCCTCTTCCCCGTTTTGTGTTGAGAGAGGTTTAAATACGTTCGTGAGGTGTTCCGCGAAGATTTTCGCTTTTTCCTGATCTGATTTTGCCCATTCACCGTTGGTCATTCTTATTGGCGGTATGTGTACACGAGGTTGTTTGCGCCTTTTAGTGGCCTTCCACAGTGCGTAATTTGTGTCGGCTGTTGATGTCATATTTTCTAAGTATTGTTTAAAGGATTCGTTTTTAAGTTCCGTTAGCAGTTCTTTTATATAATATATATATACCGCGTGATAACCACCAAACCTGGCCATAGTACGCATGTTTCAAAAAAATTTATGAGTTGCTTTGAAATATTTTTGTTTAATGTCATTTTGACAGCTTATTTTTCTAATGAAATTGCGTTATAAGTCGTGCTATAAGTTGTGTTATAAACATGAACTATTCAATTGAAGAAAGGGTGTTCATGGTTCAAACCTTTTACTCTGGCAATAGTCTAAGAAGAGTGAGAGATTTATTTGCTGTAAAATTCAATAACCGATCTATACCGTCGAAATCTACAATAAATAATTTCATTAGAAAATTTACGGAAATTGGTACTGTTGTAACAAAGTCTAGAAGAGGCAATAAAAGATATTTCGATAATGCTTTGGAAGAAATGATTTTAGGAATGATAAACGCGGATCCTAAGAGTAGTACAAGAACTATTGCGGAAAACTGCAATAAAAATGTTTATAATAACTTGACCGTTTTACTAATGATAATTAAATTTATGTGCTGTTTAGTAGGAATTAGTTAAGTAGGCGACATAAATTTTGCAAAAACTATGGCCAGGTTTGGTAGTTATCACTCGGTATATATAATATATATATATATATATATATATATAAGATATGATACCTAGGCGGCCGAGCGTTATAGACCATGAGCTAGATAATGTGAAACAGCTGTTACATGACGTACAAGTTGCTTAGAAGGATCAGAAAATGACACATGCATTTCAGTTGAAAGGTAGAGTGGTACAGAAACTCGGTATTATATAAATAAATATAATACTTTCGCATTTAAATTGTAATTATATGGTATGTAGTAAAATAAACATTACTTATGTGAAAAAATGGTTGATTAGGTATCCCTAATGGGCATATTTATTACTATATATTAAAACATATAAAGATAATAATTAAATATGTATAAGGTAATACTAAACTATGTATGGTTCAAAACTACAAGGATTTAGACACATTTCTTGTTGAATACATGTATTTCCATTGGTTTAACAGATATGGAAGTAACATTTATATTTGAATATTTTATATTTTTCGCTAGTCAGTAATATCATATACAGGTCCCGGGTTTAACTCCCTTCCTGGAAATGCAACATGAAACCCTTGAGGTTGGAGTTTTTGGAACAACATAACATTTCCGGCCGTTTGTAGTCCCTATTACAATATTTAACTGTATACCTCTGCAAGCGTAGTAGATGAGGGTAGTTGCATATTTTTCCTACCTGACACATTTAACGAAGTGGTAGGGTTTAATTTATTAAAGCTTCGATTGCCACAACAGGTAATAATATGATTTCTTTTTCATCCTTCTCTGTTTATGGTCCAATGACATGTTAATGACCTACAATGGAATAGGTTCTGTGAGCCCTCTTTGCACGTATGCCGGACAGAAGGCTAGCCTAACCTGCCAAACAGAAAAAGTAAGTTCCACTGTGTGGTTTACGATTGTCAAAACTGATTTGACTGTGATATTCACATAACAGTCTAAAGTTATTTTTGAATCTGTTGTCTGTGCAATACCAAAATCAATCAATTTGAACAGAGAACTATCTATGGCACAAATGTAATCCCCTTCTCACAAGTCGGTCAGCAGAGATATAAAGAAAGATAAGCGTAGGTAGTTGGAAAACCAACAGAATTGACCACGGATGAGACATCGCCCGTGTTGAGAAAATGGCTCTTCTTTGGTGTTTCTTTTTTAAATAATTTGTTATTAATTACAATCTATTACACAAGATTCAGAAGTATATATGTTGAGTACAGTTTGTAATGGTATAGAATAACCTTACCCATCGGTGAGATCACTTGATTTCCTTAGCATGTTTATATTAGATTTAAGTGCATGGTTTTAATGATGCATAGCATAAAGTCTATTTACCAGGTCTCGACGAACACGTCGTTTTAGGCACTTAATTCTACTATTAACTATTTGGCTCCTCCTACTTGGGGAAGTTGTTGTGTGTTGCAAACTATAGGTGTAGCTGTCTTTGCTTAGTGTAATGTTTACATGTATGTATTTTAACTCGTTCGTTTTCATACGCTATATTTTTAACGTTGCTGTCTGCTTTTGAGGAGCAGTACTATCCTATCAGATAATGTTGTCACGACAGTGTTCGCCAAGATTGGAAAGTTCGAGAAGATATAAAAGTGACCCAAGTACGCTCTCTTGTGGTACTCCTGATTTGGTTAGGTAGAATACTTTATAAGTTTCTTTATATTTCACAAAGAAGTGCTTGCTGTTAGGGTATAATCTCAATACTTGGTAGTGATTACGATGCAGTTTTTCTTTGATTTCGTAGAACAAGCAAGTATGCCATACCATGTCGAACGTCAGAATAATATCTCTTTGTTGCTAGGTCTTCGTAGTGATTCTATGGATTTAATCTACAATTGCATGTTGTTGCCTCAACCAGAACTGATGTTTGGGTATTAGATCTATAAGTAGCAGCCCGATTCCTTCTAAGAAGAGTTCTTCGGAGATTTTGGACATTATAGGCAGGGCAATATATCGCTACTCCTGTCTCTTCCTTGTTCACAGAAACCGCTTATAAACTAATGGTTCCGGTATCCTTGGTTTCCGCTCCCCCGAATCCGCCCGGCGGAACTCTTCCTTGACATCAAATTCACGGACTAGGGGAGCCAAAGTCGGGATTTCGGCCTTTTTTCGAATATTAAATTGGGATCCGTTTGTGCGTCCGTGTATCGATTTTGATGGCAGTGGTATCGAAAGGTCGCCTTCGAGTGGAGCTCAGCGTCCGTAGGGGGGGAAAACATGATTCCCCTCTCTAAAACTTTTGCTGTTTTCTCGAATTCGGCATGTTGTAAATTTGTGGAACGGTCGGAAAAAAGCTGTAAAATTGTAGTCTTGGGAGAGGGTCCTCCGGCGATTTTTTTATTTTCTCCGTCGCAGTCACCGGACGACCGCCAGCGATCCCCAAACTTTTTCTGCTTTTGCAGATATCTCGGTCCGTAGATAGGTTATGGAGACGCTCCGGGTGGCTTTCCACGCGCCAAAGGATGAGACTTGACGTTATGTGGGTTCTCCTTTTTGAACGAAATGCAGGCTTAACTTTTTGAGTGAGCAAGTCAGAATAATAATGGGCATTAATGATACGTCGTTCTCTCAAACAATCGGTCAAGAGAACACCCTCACTATCCCAAAAGACGGTGGCCATTACTTTACCGGCTGAAGGCATAACCTTCGTTTTTTTCGGTTTTGGGGAGTTTGAGTGGCGCCACTCTAGACTTAATCTTTTTGATTCTGGCGTAAAATGGTCAACCCAGGTTTCGTCGCAGGTGAGTAAGTAATTTAAAAATGCATCACCTTCATCTTGGTATCGCCTGAGAAGCTCAGTAGAGACTTCAACGCGTCGCTGTTTTTGTTCCATAGTCAACAATCTGGGTACCCATCTTAAGCAAACTTTTCAATAATACAGATGTTTTAAGATGATTTCCTCGACGCTACCAACACTAATTTGTAATGTTTGAGACATTTCACGGACAGAAATTCGTCTATTGACAAGAATAAGGTCGTTTATCAGGTCAATGTTGGTTTGTGTTGTCGAAGTTTTCGGACGTCTCGCGTGCGACAAATTTTCGACCGTTGTACGCCTCTTCTTATACTTCTTTCACACCATTGAAACACCTGGGTTTTTGATAAGGCGGATTCCCCATATTGTGCTTGCATTCTTTGCAAAACATCACTTGGTTTGGCACCCTCATTCACAAGAAATCTTACTATTATGCGTTGCGCAACAGAAACGTGAACTGCCTGCTCTGTCATGTTGACAATTACTAAAAAGAACAATTGAAGTGGCTATGACGTTATGCACGCCTTCTATATATTCCATTGCAAGAATGTTAAGAAGGAATTGCGGCTAGGGCCTTTCGTTTGGTTCTAAGAATAAAATTCCGGGTCATATTTGAACCCTTCTCGTATATATACATATATATAGTTTTTAAACAGTGACCGCTGGAAGTGAGCAGCTACAACTGACACTTAATTGTACACCACATTATAAAATTATATCGATTTAAGTACACGAAATAAATCTAAACCTACAATGTTTCTGAGGATGTGGGTAAACTCGATAAGAACTTAAAAGGAATTATGAATGACGTGCAGAAAACGTTCAATTATTTAAACATAAGACCACAGTTATTAAACATTTTCAGAAAAGAAAAACGTTCGTGCTATTGATAGGTCAAGTAAAGCATATTCTGAAATAAACGTAACTTTACATTTCTAAATCTCGATGACCTAGTAAGCCCACGCGGGCGCTTTTCTAGCCGAATAAACCCTTGAACAATACTTCAGTGCATGAAACTTATTGTAACAGTTTAGTTTATTTTCGCATATGTATAAAATTTTAAATACTATGCTAATGTAATGCTATCCCGCGTGTATGTCTACCGGAAGTGAATGTTTCTCCGGTATATTTCTCCATCTTGACGGTATTGATCCGGTTCCGGTTTATCCACCCTCCCCTCTTGTTGTGTGCTGCATACCAATTGCTTAGTATTTTTTCTTCCCTTGACTTCAGTCTGCCGTTCCTATATAAATAAAAAATACCTGTACTAGCCCTGAGAACTTACTAAGCTAGTTCTCATGGGGACTCGTTTGTATTTAAATTTAAATTTTATATATTTTCGATGTAACAGTATAATTTATTAAATCATTTAATAGCTTCGAACGTTTGGGAAAATAATTAAAATATTTCCATGAGTTATGTAAAACAATAATATGAATTCGATTTTCCCGAATTTAAAATGCAGTCACTAATGTACCATAATTTCACGAACATTTAAGATGAATTTAAAAGCGATTGGCATAGAACCTAACCAATCCTATACATACGCCTTCAAAAGAGAATGCGTCAAACCGGTTAACTTTTATTCATGTAAAACGTGTCGCAGCTTTATATGCAACGCGCATCTGTTGTAGGTAATGTAGTTTCCTCAGTTAGTTGACAACCAACTGTCAAACGTTGAATTCGCATGCAAGACTGTAAGTGAGCACTAACTGTAACAATTATTAAGACTTTTATAGGTATTTATAATTTATGCGACTCATAGCAAGAGTTTTTTTATTGGTGTGCTTTGAAATATCGTCAATAGTAAGACAGCACCGTTACTGTAATTATAGTACAGAATCATGAACAAACAAGGAGCGTTAGAAAAAGTTCGGTGGACAAACATTATTTAAGTCTACGGTGGATAGCTTTGGTTCATGATTGTATGCTGAACCTGCATGAAAAATAATTATGGGCCAGTTTACTCTGTAAGGGTGACAAAACATATCCACACCTAAAGGCAACGAAACGTAACCTATGCTGCCTTTGTGACTCGTGTTATTATTCGCTATTTAAAATTTCAATTTTAAAATGGTAGTTGGGCTGCAGGATTTTTGAAAATTTATTTTTAACGTCTGATAGGATTATTTCCTAGTCATGAAGTGTATTCCTACTATTATCAATTAGACGTGCATAGATGTAGGAAATTATAAAACCACTAATTGAAAATATACAGAAAAGTTCACCATCTAAACTATAACATAGTATAGTTTATATTCTTTGAGACTTTCGCGGTTTCTCGAACTGTCAATATTACAATTTACTTTCGGCTTAGACCGCGTCGTCAATTGGGAACTACACCCAGCATTATCAGATAAGGCCCGACCCGTAGCTTATCTGCCTTTACAAGCATTTGCTCTAGAAGTTTGAGCAATATTCGTTATGGTTCACAAACAGCTAACAGGCATAAGCCGATTAAGTATTATTGGCCTGGCAAACAAAATACATCGAGATCAAATCCTTGTGCGCCCCAAGGTTTGATTAATATAAGCACACGGCCCTGTTTAAGCAGGCAGGACCTACGAACAGATATGGCTCAAAGTTCTAGAACAAAAGCTTGTAAAGGCAGAGAAGCTACAGGTCGGGCCTTACCCGATAATGCTGGGTGTAGTTCCCAAATGACGACGCGGTCTAAGCCGACAGTAAATTGTAATAGTATAGTTTCTTCACTGCAACTTTTACTCTACCAACTTGTTGACAAGTTTATTTTATTCAAGGAATATGACAATTCAAAGCAAATTATATATTGATGTAAAGCCCAATATAAATACATATGGTATATTTATTATATCGTCCCTACCACCTCCTCCTTTCTGTTTTAATTATCAGTATGTTCCTAATAACCTGATCTTTTCATACTTATCTTTGGTCTGTACGAAGGTTTGGTAAGTTTAGGAATAGATTTAAATTAGGTAGTATATCAAATGTATCTGGTCTGGTCTGCTATACATCTTAACAGTCTTCAACATCTAATAGCAGGTTTTCGTTAATACTGATTGATTTTGGTATTTTTTGCTGTTTTGGAATGACTTGTGCCAAGGCTAAAGTCACAATTTGTAGTTTCCTCGTAGAAGTACTTGATAATTGATTTACTTGAAGATATGTTATGAGGTAGAGTTGATGGCTAAATTGTAATATTTGTACCTGGTTCTGTAGATAACCGTCCTAACGGATTAATACAAAATCAACCATTTTACATAATAAATCATTTTGCTGCATTAAAGGACAGAAGGATAACTTACTGGTAGACCAAATCAAGGAGAACTTTTATTTTACTTATGGTAACTTATATTCATTCATTTTCTTCACTTCGTCTTCATTTATTTTGCATTCATTCTCAATAATATCAACTAAACAATAAGTTGACTTTGAATACTGATGAAAACGATAATACCTTTTTTTCTTCTCAGTGGCCATCTACAAATCAATACAGCAGATTATCGTTTCCAAAATTAATATAGCACATATTTTGTAGGAATTTTGCTATGTGTTTGAAGCACATGCTAAAAATCTTCTGAAACATCCTTAACTAATTCCAAGCACAGATATGTTAAAGAAGTTTAGGACGATAATACTACGGTTTAGTTGGTTCAATTCTTTTTTTTTTCTGAATTGCATCTGAGTTGTAAACCAGCGTTAATGCAGCCCGAATGTTACTGTGCATCTTCTTCGAAATTAATTGTTTTTTCTGTGCCTTATATTTTGTTATAATTATGATGGATATTATTTAAATCATTCTCTAAAATCTCCATGCTAAAAATCTTTACATCTTCAATGGTTCATGGTTATGTAGACCTAAACCTGTTTTCCAATAACATTAGAAAATCTTGTTAATTTGTACTGAACATGTTGATACATCTTTCAAGCTTGAACCATAATGAAATTTAACCAAACTACTCCGACTGTTCCTTTGATATTCTATTTCCAGTAATCGAAATGATATAACTTTTGGTTATTCACAATTACATGTAAATGCTTCTTTATTAAAGAAATATCAAATGATCAAGACAATTCATTAAATTTATTATATTTTAAATAAATATTTATGGTGTATGGTGGTAATCATTATAACGTCTCCAAAGTAAGATTAGTAGTAGTCTCATTCGTACCTAATTATATTATTTGTAAACTGCTTAAATAATTATCCTTGGCATTCTGTGTGTGTCAATAATTATTCAACTTTTTTTATGTGGTTTTAAATCATATATTTTCTTAAAATGTCCATCTTCCGGGTAGTAGGTAAGCTGTTTACAATAAAATTCTCAGAGCACGGTCGTTTAGTATATTAACCTGAATTTACAAATTAAGGAAACTTATTTGCGGATTTTAAATATTATGGGTAGCTATTAATATAATGCTTGTGTTTCCTTCAAGTAGAAGAAATATGTTATTACAATGTAATTAACATGAATGAACAACATAAACATCTTGGCAGGAAGTTCCAGTTTGTATAGAGCTAGTAATCCTGTGATCTTCAACTTCATTGAGAAAGTATTTGGCAACCAATAGCTGCATATGTTACATTCCAAAATAAAATTTTGAAATGTGAAGGTAAGCTACAGTTAAGCAGCTTATAACAACAGTTCAGTTGTAGCTGTTGGCGCCACGTATTTTTTTAAAACGATGTGTGCTGATTTAAATTTAATTAACATTTTCATCCTGTTTGTGTTCTGTCACACAACTCTACACATTTTGCAAAAATATAACCGGAAAGGCATTTGTATTGCAAAATCGTCATACTAAGTTTATCACATTTCTAGGATTTTTGATAATGGAGTAATCAAATAATAACCTAAATTTTCTAAGGACCGTTCTTTTTACGGATGAATCAACCTTTCCAATAAATGTAATATAATAAAAGTAATATATACAGAATAACAGCTATAATAGAGAAACCAATACGTAAAGATAAGAATCTATAGCTAGCCTTTCTGGACCTAAAATGCGTTTTCGACCTAGTACCTCGAGAACACATATGGGTCACTAAGAGGACTGCAGGTGACCCCCATAATGAGAAAAATAATACAAAAAAAATACATGAAAGGGAAGGTACGTTTAAACGGACAAAACTCGGAGGAATTTAAAATGGCTAGATGGATCAAGCAAGGTGACAACCTATGCCCCTGCTATTCGTCATATACATGGATATATCTACAAGAACTGCAAAAACGAGTTAAGAAAAACAGACATAGGATCTTACAACCTAAATCCTGTATTCGCAGAAGATTTACTCTATGCGGATGATATGCTATTAATATCAAGAGACCCGCAACAACTCCAAGCTAACATAGACATATGAAAAAGACATCTACATCAAAGAGGAATGACCATAAACATAGAGAAAAGTAAAGTCATACATATAACAAAAACGGCGACCGCAAGGCATGTAGATATGAATATAGATGGAAATGAATACCTTTAATTAGTAAAGACGGTCGAATGGATAGAGAAATATCAAATAGGATCATCAAGGCCAACAAGAGTTACTACCAAGTTAATATCACACTAATGGGGAAAAAAGAATTGAGCACGAAAACAAAAATGTACCTGTATAAGACCATATAATATACCCCTACATTACTATATGCAACAGAGTCCTGGGCAGTAACAGACCGCATAGCTCCATATTCACTGCAGTCAAAATTAGATACCTAAGACGGCTAATGGGGAAGACGAGAAGAGACAGGATAAGGAACAGAAGCATAAGAGAAGACCTGCAACAAGACCCTTTAATACAAGATATAGAAAGAAAACAATTACAATGGTATGGCTACATGATCCGAATAGGGATCGAAAGATATCCAAAGAGGATCCTTGAAATGAGATGTGAAGGACAAAGGCCAAAAGGAAGATCCTGAAAGGGATGGGAAGATAATGTCAAGGAAATCCCTAGAAGTAACGGAAAGACTTGGCAACAACTAAGAACCCCAGCTAGGCACAGAAAAGAATATAGGAAGTTGCTCAATTCCTCAACACCGTGAGGTACATATGGCAGAAGAAAAAGAAAGAAAGGAAGAAAGTTAATTGTACATACAGTGCTTTACATGTTCTACAGTTTGTTTACGTGCCCGTGCCTCTAAGTAATTTTGCAGTATTTTTGATAGTCAGTTTCAAGGAAAGTCATTCCATATAACTTCTGGTGCAGCTTAATACATAGTTAAATCCTTTCATCATTTTCATTAACACCATTTTTTAAACTAAACAGTAATCATCAATTTCACATGTTCTTCGGTGAAACTCATTTTAGCTGATTGCAGCTACTAAATTGAGCTTTATCGTTTAATTGTCAGGTATAAATAATTATCACAATCTGATTTCGGTGAAGACTTTTATATTGTCCTGCACAATCAGCCCGTATCGAAAATATTATTGACTAAACTATACAAAGCATATAGTTGCTTACAAAACCTGCATCCATTTGATATTTCATTGCCACTCCTGATTTTACTTTTTTACCCTACGTTTAGTTGTATATTTTGATAATATAAATTTATATCAATTTCTATCGACAGCATCTTAACAACTAATAAATGTAGGCGGTAATGTACGTGTGTGAGGCTTAAATTCGCTTCGTTAGAGAACACAGATACAACGTGAAATGTAACATTTGTAAGTGACGGGTCGGTAGCAGAATTAAAACCAACAAGTGCAATATGGAACCGCCACGTGGTTGTAACAGCTGGCACGACATGCGACTTGAGGGATTGTTGAGGCTGCGGGGGTATCTATTCTCCGTTTCACCGTCGAGTCTGCCATAGGTTTGATATTAAATTTTTAATGAAATTTTAGGATTGCCTGCACGGTGCCACATATGCCATTAAATTTTATCTGCATTTCGGAAAACTCAATAAATGTTATTAAATTTCAGCAGCAAAGAAACTAAATGATAGTTACGAACGCGTTCTTTACACCCTGTACAAAACAATTTCTAATCTTCTTCACCCTAATAACTATTTTAGGTCATTAAAAAAGCAACCAATTGTACCAATTTACTGCGAAATTTGTTGCATTTGTGCGTATTTTCGCAATCCAGACGTTTAAAAGTGCATTTTATTTAGCTTAAAGTCAGTTCTTTAAATTTATTCTGCTGTAGTGCCCTTGTCGTTTTGGGTTAAAGGTCAGTGTCTCCTGCGACATATCCTGGCATTCAGTAGAAACGTAGTTTTCTTCACACCATTCTTCAAGACGATCCCCGGAAATGATATTCCAATTCAGAACCATTGTTATTGACAGACAATAACTGAATGACGCAACTAGTACAGGTATGACTCAGGTCAAAAATAAAGTGTTTGTGTTTGTTTTAAGTATCAGAATAAAGAAAGTAATTCTCACTACAATAAATTCTATTAAATGCAATCCTGTGAAAAATTTGCCTATTGGGTTTGTGAGAATTTCATCAATTGAGAATTAATAACATGTTTGTTTAAATAACGGCGTTTCCTCGTTAAAATACACGATCTTTAGTTTAATAGGAAGCAAACCCATTTTAATCGTTATCTTCGTTGGTGTAATTTATACAAGGTGTTTAAATATTTTACCCACCTATAGATCTCATCAATACAAACAAAAAAGGTAATAAACATAGGGTTGAAAATCTACCACGATATGGGATTATTTTAAGAAAATAAATATTGCCTGTTATTTCAATAAGTTACCCACCCATTAAAACAATTAGTCGTGTAAATAAAACATTTTAATTACAAATAATTAAAGTAGATGTTTTACACGTCTTCCTTCCATTTGTACACATCCTTCGCATCTCCGTAAAAATGAACGCCGCATTCTTTCAAAGATTCCCGGATTCATACGAACAGTTTCACAGACATCTATTCGTTTAAATTATTCAGAGGGCTTGAATAAACCAACGACTTTAAACACCCCCTAATACAAAAGACGAGCGAATTGAGGTCAGGAGATCTAGGTGGCCACACAACTGGACCCCCTCGCCCAATCCACTTGCCATTGTAATTTTTGTTTAAGAAATTTCAGACCATGATTGAGGCCCATCGTGCATCAACCACATATTCATTCTATGAATAAGGGATACATCTTCTAACAATAGTGGCAAGGCATTACGCAAAAATTCAAGACACGGTTGAAATACCCATTGAAACGTTTCGGAAGTAAAAAAGGTCCTATCATATGGTCTCCAAAAACGCCAAGCCAAACGTTAATTGAAATCGTTGTTGATGATACGATGCAATAATAGCATGAGGGTTTTTATCTGACCAAACTTGGCTGTAGTGGAAATTAAAAATGCCATTTCTTGTTAAACTAGCTTCGGCAATAGATAAGACTTCACTAACAAAGTTTGCGGTTTGCGCAATTCTTGTCAGTGCCCATCGGCAAAACACCAAACGTGCAGCCCAATCAGGCACAATAAGAGCTTGTACCCGTTGAATATGGTATGGGTACAATTACACCTCACGTAACATTCTCCAAATTAGGAAGCATTAATATTTGTTTCGGCAAAAAGTCTTCTAGTACTGGTACCTGGTTTTCTTCAATCCTCCTTAAAATAATAAGTTCCGCTTCAGGAGTAGAAACTTATGTAATCTAATATTTGTAAAAAAATTGTCACACAGAAGTGCCCGGTTCGGAAATGCTTCGGCATACAAGATTTACAACAATTACCATTGGCCTTATCATAAATGAAATGCATATCTGTCATTTCCGCGTTGGTATACATATTTCAACAACAACAATAATGATATTGACACTTAAAGAAACTCAAACAAATGTTGTTCTAGCCACTTCCACAGCAGACGTGATAAATACGATTCTGCACTCCTACTCTGCGTAAATAATTTGGCTGTATCTTGAACACGGTTGATTTTCTAACCAATGTTTTATACTACTTTTTGGTTTGTATCGATGAGATCTATAGGTGTGATAAATATCCGAACGTATTTTTAAACACCCTGCATAATATTTGTATACACTTAAAATTCTAAGAAATTGTACACAAATGCAATTTAACCAAATTACTTCATTCCTTCATACTCTCTTAATGGAGCTTACATCTCATATATTACTTAACGTTTAACATTTATCTATAATTACAAAATGAAGCATATATACAGAAATTAATAACATTTCTGAGCAACTAAATAAGTAACATAAAATGGTATATTTATAACAAAAATCTTTTCTGAAAATGAAAACATAATTATTTAAGGTATGAGTATTATTTATTCAAAATAACTACAGACTACCTATATTACAGGTAAACTACCATATAGGCATTCAAACCTCGTATATGACAGTACTACAGAAGCAAGGCAAAGTACTAAAAATAATCCTTAAGGCATTAGAACAATTTGTCTGCAAATAGATAAATAGGTTTAATAAGTCGGTTGAACCTGTGAGTTACAGCTCACAATTTCTTTGTTAGTTTTTGGCTTAGTTATATGAAGAGACAAAGAATGTTTGTTCTCGAGATCATTTTTTTGTAGTACTAAACTCCATTTTAGTTTTTGTATTTTATAATGAAACACCCAACATACTTACATACTTTTCTATATCATTGTCCTTCGTTAACTGGTTTTCCAACGGGACATCCGAAACTTCATATTCAGTTTGTGGAAACCGTATATAAAGAAACGAATTGCGCACGTCCGTAGTTTTAAGATAATTTTCCTTAATAGGTTGTGAACAATAGGATTTGTACAAATTTTCAATTTTTAAGTTGTAAGATTCGCTTATTAGAAGGCAGAATATCTATAACAACAGTGTTAACACAGGTTTCTGAATACGAAAAACAACAATTATAAAAATATTTACATTTCGACGAATACTAAAAAGCTTATTCAGAAATTTAGTACTTATTAAGGCTGAATATAGTGCTAACAATGGTTTTTAAGCGAATTTTTGCTATTTAGTATGTTGATAGAAAGTTTTGATAACAATGGTGAGGTTCTACACTCCATGAAAGAGCTTGGTCAGTAAGCCGGAACGTCACAGCTCTCGTATCCTTGCTTTCATCCGGTTGTCGCGTACCATGTCCATGGCACGCAGTTATGTGGTAAGCATCACGCAGGAGACAACCGCATTCTCGCTCCTTGTTCATTAGCGAGGTATCCAAATATTTAAAGCGCCCGTAAATTTTAAAAGCTATGTAATTAAAGCACTGGTTTTAACATAATTTGTCTGAGGAGGGTGTAATGTAATTATACAATTGTTCACTCTCTGAGAGGTAAAAATAGTATTTAATATTAGTATTACCTAATTTTCTTGAACAAATCACCTTTATAGACATTTTTAAAATGTATGTGCTTTATAATTCTTGCTCGCATTGGCTGAAATCATGCAGTAGTCTATCCACACAACCAAAGTTAAATTTGACCTGAAAAATGACCTACGCGGAGTAGCTAAATGCGTTCTTTGTGCATCTGTAGTGGTTACCAAAACTACAACATCAGTTGCGTTCAACTTAAAGTTGTGAAATAGTTATTTTAATTGTTAACTTTATCGCAACTAAAAATGTTGACGTTTGATTAACTTTCAAGTGCACATTATAGCTGCATATCTTTAAAACTCATAATACAATAAACCATATTACATGTTTATGTTTATTTAAGCTATTGTCCAAGAAAATTTTTGCTATGCTTTTGTCATCTTTCTTGGTTAACTTTTGGACAATCCTCGCGGTTACAAACTAGGGTACTAGTAAAAATACAACCTTCTTAACTGCCATAATGCTAACTATGGAGATAATCGTTTCTTAAGAGGTGACCGTTAAATTCTTGTAGCATTTGCCCAAAAGAAAAAACAATTTGGAAGTATGAAAGAATCTTCTAGATTCCTTACAGATTATTCGTAGGTACTGTTGTGCGGGTCGGGTCGTCTGGGGTTGTTATGTTTCCGTTGTTATGTATTTTATGTAAACAGTTACCATTTATTTTTATCAAAAGCAAAACATTAAAAATTGATCTCTCCAATTGTGTATTATATTTATACGTTATTAGGTGTTAGGACCATCTGATAAGTCCTAGCACCATAGTACTTACGTTGTCTGCCTTTCAAGTAATACCGAATTTACTTTAAGAATTATGAAGAGGATAAGTAAAATGAGGGATTAGCAATTCAACGCCTATTTAGTATTGCGGGTTTAACCGTAAAGTTTTCCTGCTGATAAGTGATAATTTTCCAATTTATAAATAATATTACAATAAATATTACAACATGGATATAGAACGGTCCGCAACGTAAACTATTAATGGGAGAATGGTTGAACGGCGTAAGACATACGCAGTATCTCCCGGTGTTTCTTTCGTAAGCCATAAGCATTTGCAAAGCATGGACAATGGCCATCCAAAAAAGTAGCATCCATCTTCAGTTGCAGTCCCAAGTTTACTGTTCACTTATTTACCGTTAATATGGTTACCCGTCAAAGATACCCTTCTTGGGATGGTATAACGATTAACCACAGGGTATAACTTCTGAGTGTATTGAAGGGACTCCCAAAAGACGACTTTCAAGATTAACTTTTGGGTATGTAAAGAAGCTGACCAAAATATGACTATTAAAGTTAGCTATTGGACATGTTTTATAGTTAACCAAAGGATGACTTGCAAGGTTAGCTCTTGGACATTGTTTATGGTTAACCCAAAGCTGACTGTCAAAGTTATCCTTCGGACATCTTTTGCGGTTAACCAACAGATGATTTTCAAGGTTAGCTTCTGGACATCTTTCATAGTTAACTTTCTAGTGACCTTAGGGTACCTTAAGATTGCTCTATGGTTAATTAACTTGTGACATAGTTAACCTACAGACTAACTTTTGGTTGACTAATCGTGACCTTCTATTTTTAACAGGTTAGCTTTTAGTTATATTTTGGGTAACGTTGGTTATGTGGCTAACTAAATCAAACGTGAGTCGGTCAACGATTAACACAGTTTGGATATAATATACCGATCACTGTTCCTAACTAAATATACTTTAATTTTTAATTATGTTGTCTTTGATTGCCTTGAAAATTTCATTGCACTGGTAATATGATAAAGCAAACTTTTAAAGAAGGTTTCAGTTGGTAATAAAAACACTCTATCATGCCGTTAGCTTGATGGCGGTAAGCCGTTGCATGAATTTTGTGCAAATCTAGACGCTTTAATAATTTAACCAATACTTTAAATGCGAATTAACTTCCTTGTCCGACGGAAATGCTATTGATTGGGTACGCCTTTGACCAGCGAGGAAATCGATTAATAGTCGTAAGCATGTTCAACTAACTATTCCGTCCAACTGAATGTGTTCACAATATCAAATGAAGATTTTTCAGCTGCTTTTCTTAAAATCTGCATCTTAACGATTTTACTGTTTTTATAAAATGGGCACAATTGTAGCATAAAAAGTTGTATAGGCCCAAAATACTTTCTCAAAGCGAATGTTTCGAAATCCTGAACGTAATTAATTGAGTAAGGTACTAATATTTTCCAACTAGTGACCTGAATATATCGTTCAAACTTTGCATAACCTCGCCGCAGTTAGAATCAGAATGGCAGTAATATAATAATATCACCGAGGATATACATCGCTCAGACTGGTTGATGACCACTGTGATATAGCAGCAAATCCGCAAGTTAGACGGAAAATTCGCCGGGGTGAGGACGTAGCATATACAACTTCACAGTTTGGAATGCAAATCTAGTTGATGCCATGATGCAAGTACTAGTTATAAACTCGATAGTAATTCCACTAGGTTGTCAAATTTATGTGTAATTTCATGCATATGGTTAAGAAACAATCTTACAGATCTATTTCCTTAACTTAATTTACTTTATTACCATTTGCCATCCTATTGTTGAAGTAATAGTTTTTGCTTTGTGATTTACTTGCACGACAATTGAATTTAGAATGTATCTATGTCGGTTCGTTAATTTAGACAGAAGTAAATTAAAGAAGATTTAAATTTGGTTGCTGTAGCTTACAAATTTATAAATTAATTTCCTATCCCTTCCTGGTATCTCAGCTTTTCCCTACCTCGAACCTTGCGTTTGTAGAGGCGCCATCGAAACACTTTCATTGTATGCAACTCAAATTCGGGTATAGCAGGACAGTTTAAGGAGACTGGAAAAATTCGTTTTTTATACTTTCATGGTAGTAAATCTATTTGATCTCAGCGTCATTCACAGAGCGACAACTAACGCATCGCTCTCCAAAACTAAAAACCATTGAGATGACCATTTCAAACAAATGATTTATTTCGTCAAAAATTTGTTGTTGGTCATTATTAAATAACTCACTATATTTCTTATGCTTCTTCTCTTCTTCTGTATCAGCCCTTCTCCGTCCACTCTTAAACATAGGGTTCCCTTTGTCTTTTCCATTCTGATTTGCTCTGGCCTGTTGGTACAATCTATTTCCCGCCTTTTCTCGTAGGCCGTCTATCCAGCGCCTTTTCGGACTTCCGACCCCCCGTGTGGTTAGTCTTTGATCCCCACAGTACTACATGTTTAGTCCATATTTACTGTTATGGGCATTCATTTACAATTCAAGTAAAAAGCACCGTTTGTAGGTGCAATGACAAAAACAATAACATGGTCTTATAAACGCATTCTTTTACTATGTTTTACAAACCAACCATAATATACAGCCAGTTGACGTTAATCACTTATTAGCTACACGGAAATATCTGCTTGTAATATACTAATGAATTAATTACCAAATAAAATACTTCTTCAGACGGCAGACAATTGAAAGAAAAGTAGGAAATGGTTATTAATACTAAGAATTCCGTTCTCTCTCGTAAGGCAATGGCAAACCAACGAGGTATTCTGCCTAGTAGATATTCTCTGAATTAGAAGTGTTTACACTTTCCATGGTTTGGAGTCCATGTTAAGCCGTAGGCCCTTCTACATATGCAGTACTTAAAAAACCCGCAACGCAAGCATAGGAAAGAAAATTGCTACGTTTCATGAAAAACAAAAGCACTGAAAGCAGAAAGAATCAAATAACCAAAATATAATATCAGATTCTCACAGATATAAATTGATGCTTATTATTACTACTTTTATGCAGAGACACATTAGAAGAATAGTAGAATAAATATATTGTCTCCAATATATTTATCTGGACAAAGAAACGTTCGTTCGTTTGATCTCTCAACAACGTATTTGTTTCAATCCCATTTGAAGATGCTTGTTGATACTTTTATGTATAAACACATCAAAATAATTCAAGTATATACAGAGTTAACAGTCGTTACCTCGCACTGCTGGGCACCGGTCTCTTCTTTGCCACGTCCGTCTCCTCAGCGCTGAGGTAGAAGCACGAAGGATGTACAGGAAATTCAACTAAAATCTTGCTAATCAATATACCAACAAAACGTTGCATGTTATCTTCGATTAAGAAATCACCAACCTTTTATTCTATTGTATTGTTCTCCCAGAAAATGTGAAGACATATCACAGGATTGCAAATGTATAAAGCATAGAGTATGTTTCAATTAGAAATAACTGAAACGGATTTATGTGGACACGATATTATCAAATCAAAAATCATCAAATATCCTACAAACTCAGCGTCTTTATTATCACCAAATAATATGTTATAAAATCATTATATACAACATTATGTACAACATATTTGGTGATGCTTATTACTACGTCCATGTATAGGTACATACGAAAAACAATATTAAAAGTCGATATATCTCACCAACAAAACATTGGCTTGCTACATCAATCATCAAATAAACAAATTACAATGTTTTACGATTAAGATTGATGGTCTAACTAATTGTTTGCGTACCTTGTGAAGATGCTCATTGTTATTTTTATGTACAGACACATCAGCAAAATGTAACTATTTAGGAGTATCCATTAAATGATTCGGAAAAAATATGGAAATCTATTTCTCTCAATATGTAATTGCTTAATCGAATATTATATAAAAAGTTTCTACTTCCTTATATCAATTATTACAGAAAATCTAGACACACCACAGGAATTCAAAATTATAAAATTTACAGTGTGTTTTATAAAAAATACTAACATTATTTTGTAATCATGGTTACCATATTTTAATAATAATAATAGTCACAATTTCAACAGGATTCATTTACTTTTTGTGCTTTATACTAATTTCGACATTTTACATGTCATTTTTAGAAGCATTTAATAGTGTAATCATTTGCAGCTATGGCAACAGCACACTGGACCTTGATTTCGGACTTGGCTCGGGTCTTCTATTCCAAAACTTCCAATAACGGGAAATTTATGAGCTAAATTTGCTGGTTAATTAAAGGTATATTTGCTAAAGTGTGTTTGTGAATTTAAAAGGCTTAGAGTACATCCAATTTACTATTATTATCACAGAAGTGTAAACATGTTATTATACAGTGCGGTCGTAAAATGCCCTCCCCCCTACTAACTTTTGAACGACTTTATATTTCTTCAGAAAATTTTATGTTTTTTAATGGGAGGCTAAGTACTACTTTCTAGCCCATATTTAAAGTTTATAACTTTCTAAATGGCGGCTAGGCGTCATCTTTAACTATTTCTTTGAGGCAATGGGGGTCGAATGATACCTCATTTGAAAGGTATTGTAATTCTGCGTCTGATCCTTGAGCTTCATAAAAGAATATTCATAAAAAAAATGACATGATTGAAAATATCAAGTTTATGGAAAAAACTAAGAATTAAAGCAAAAAAGATATGTTTTCGAAATGTTCACCATTGAAGAATGAATAAGAAGAAGAAGATTCTAAAACACAACAAAACTTTTTTTATACAACAAAATCTGAATAGTAAACTATTTTAATAAATGTTCAAATGTGCTCCTTGAACTTCTACGTATTTAATACATCTTCCCGTACTCTCTGGAAAGTTTCAACTCCTATATTTGCACAAGCCTCTGTTATGTTACGTCGTAAATCCAAAAGGAAATTGGGTTCTGTTGGAAAATCTTGCGATTTAAGATACCCCCACAAAAAAGTCCAACGGAGTTAGGTCGGGGGATCGCGGAGGCCATTCTGTTGGACCACGACAACCAATCCATCGTCCAGAATACGCCGCATCGAGATGATTACGAACTTGTCTGCTAAAATGCGGAGGAGTGCCATCTTGCTGGAATATGATATCCATGTCAAATTCGTTGGGATTATTTTCAGCAATCTCAACTATTAACGGATGAATGAGGTTTCCCAGCATTTTCAAGTACAATTCCCCAGAAAGGTTTTCGTCCATAAATAAGGGACCTACGATATGATCGGCAAGAATTTCTATACACACATTTAATTTTTGCTGAAATTGGGTGTGACCATGGGGATTTTGATCACACCAATATCTTACATTTTGCCTGTTAACAAACCAGTTTTTAAAAAATCTGCTTCCGTCACTAGAACAGACATTGCGAAGATAGGATGGGTTTCTTGCAATGGTTTGGGCCATGACCTCACAAAATTCAATGCGCCTATCCGGACCATCTTCAATCAACTGGTGTAAAATCTTCATTTTGTATGGATGGAACCGTTTTAAAAACTTGTTGACAGTGGTCGCCGATACGTCACATATCGCAGCTACATGTGAAGTTGATTGCTGAGAATCTACTACCATTTCACCGACTATCTGAATTTGTTTGTCTTCTGAAATTGCGGGTCGTCCAGGGTTTTTCTTGTTTTGCACACTTCCAGTGTTAATACATTTTTGCACAAGTTCTCTTAAATACCTCCTCGAAATAGGACGGTCGGCAAAACGATAATTAAATATTCTTTTGGCTTCGTGAAAGTTTCGATTGGCTTCAGCAAAAATAAAAACTGATCCAGTTTTTTCCTGCGAAGTTCGAACATTCCCCATAATTATTGTTAGTATCACCGGGGTTAACACTCAATATTCCAACGTGAGCAAACACAATAACTGAATTAAAGTGTCAGAACAGAACGACTAATTATTTCAATTGTTTTACTTCTGTTGTTTCGCCTCCTACATTTTTTTAGCGTTTTGCTTAATATCAAAAACATATCATTTGGATGTCTGTAATTTGTTTTTGAATCTATAAAATGTTCCCAAAATATAGAATTATATTCTACTCACAGAGACTTTCAAATGAGGTGTCACTCGACCCCACTGCCATTAAAAAAATATTAAGTTATAAAATTTAAATATGGGCTAAAAAGTAGTATTTAGCTTTCCATTAAAGCACACAAAAGTTTGTGAAGAAATATCAAGTCGTTAAGGAATTAGTAGGAGGGGAGGACATTTTACGAGACCGCATTGTATTATTTGATGTCACTGCATGATTGTGGTCTAATAAGTGTTTAGCGTAGTTAGATTTTTCTGGGTGTTCTTTGTATCTGGTGTCAAAATCTCTAATTGTTTGACCTATGTATACATAATTCCACTGTGAACATCTTCTTTTGTAAATACCTCCCTTTAATAAATTGTTAGTTCTGTCTTTTGCATTGAATAAGGTATTGAAAGTGTATTTTGTAGTTTTATAAATTACCTTAAATATACTTTTAGACATTTTCAGAGTGGTCTTTTCTATATATTTTTTAATTTGCTAGTTTATATTCTTTCTTTCTTGATTAGTGTGTCTATCAGCTTTGTTTTCTGTCCATTACAGTGTGCAATTTGTTTATTAATCGAAATTTCCTTGGTGTAATCGTTGTTATTTAGAGTAATTGTTAAAGCTCTATGTATCAATGACCTATAGGCTGCTAATTTGTGTGTTTTATGGTAACATGAGTCCGGTGGTAATGTGATATCTGTTTGTGTAGGGTTTCTATAAATATAATATCTATTCGAGTTTGTTATTGAAATTATTTTTTATGTTTTAGTCTAAATATTTAGTACATCTGTTTTGTTCTGTTTCTAATGTAAAGTTTATGTTTCAGTGTAGGTTATTAATACACGTTAAGATATCACCAATAAACTCAAATGACCTAATATAAAATAACATTCATACACTTTTGTGATGATAAACGTAAATTGGATAATCTTTAGGCCTTTCAAATTCCCAAACACACTTTAACAAATACACCTTTAATGAATGAGCAAATTGAACTCATAAATTCCCCGCTATTGGAAGTTTTGGATCAGAAGACCAGAGCCAAGTTCGAAATCAAGATCAGGTGTGCTGTTGCCTTAGCTACAAATGTTCACACTATAAAATGCTTTTAAAAATGTAAAATGTCGAAATATGTATAGAACACAGAAAGTAAACAAATCCTCTTGCAATTGAGCCTATTATTATTAAATTATAACCACAATGTCTCACATCAATTGATGCGTTCTAACTTAATTTTATGGAGATCTTGGGAAGCTGATTATTACGTTTATGTACAGATGCATTAGAATAATGTGAAAATATACATGGGGAGTCATAAAAAAACCGTAAAAACCTATACTTGCAGAAGAACGTGGTTTTGTTACTTTAATTATCAAAAAACCAAGTTCCATCGTGAATACACTAACATCCATAGCAAACGTAGCCACATTGTATAACCGGAATTCAAAAGCATGCGCATAATGAAATTATTATGTTCAAAGGTATTACTAAAAAATAGTGCATTTGTCTTCTACGTGCTTAGTATTAAATTATGTTACCACATACACGTAAAAACCATAACTAATAATGTAAAGTCGTTATCTTCGTAATTTTTTTTCATATTGCAATACAGGTTTATGAGAATAGTTAATATATAAGCGACCTTGAGCATTTCAGAAACGTAAGACTCTTTATGTACATACATATCTTGCAGATGGACGTAACTTCGTTATAATTTTTTAAAACAACATCTTCACACACACGGCGTGGAGCTTAGCCTAAGGGTTCAGCTAGTTATTAACAATTTGTTTATGCAGAGACTTGCATAGCTGGCTGTCTGAAACTGTAAGATACAATTAGAAGTCTCAAAATAGCAAATTCACTTGAGAATTATTCAATAAAGCAGTATTTTTCTGCAAAGAAAGACAGTGCAATAATTACTTTATAATATTTATTGCCGAATGAAAGATGCAAAAAGATTGACGAGCCGCTGCAGGCGGTCGTACATCTGCTAACTGTACCATAAACTTGCAATAACATAAACGACATATAAATAGTAAATAGCGCAATAAAGAAGATATGTTCCGGGAGTAATATCTCACGTCGCTCCAAGGTCGGATATATCTTGATTACGCAGTAGAGGTGGGGTGGCTGTACGTGATACGATCCTGCACATATCTCACCAAACTGTAGATAAATCAATGTTCTCCGTCACATCCCAGATATGTCTAACTGGATCTATCATATGCAGCCCACTGTTAGACGGGATATCTGTTGAAACAAATGTCTGCGGAAAATATTACGACCGCTATACTCGTAGTAAAACACATTGGCACTGTTGATGATTAACATTTGCATTGGCGAAATCCAGAAGAATAGACTATTCTAAACCATCTTAATAGTAAAATCTTTTCTTTTCTGTAGAACCATTAGCACACATCATTCGAATAATGTGAAAGTCCAAAGTAACGGTTTGGCAAGAAAATAATATTCGTTAATTATTGATTCAGCTGCGTAAGGCAAGAAACAAGGAACAAGTAATATTCGACGTATCGAAAATTCGAATAATAGAAATTTTTAGGACAAAGGAAATCATGGAGTAAACATACCCTTTTTTTACAATGAATAATTGTAATTGGAAATTGTTCTGGGTTTTTATATTTAATATTGTCTGAATATTTACCTATTAATAGCACAAATTCAAATAGTTTTCTCGGTAAATAATCTTGGGCACATTTAATAATCGATCATGTGTTTTGGTGCATTAATAGCTTCGCCATTGCTGGAATTCACATTTCATTTCGTTTTTTAAAGCCGGTAGAAATTCAGCAAATTGGATTTTAAAATCCTCAAGATAGTAAGAAAAAGAAAAATCAGTAATCAGCTGTGACTGGAAATAGCGTAGACAACCTGCGCAACCATATATTTTACGACCAATACCAATTTTAAAAGAACAGTTTTACAAGTCCTGGAATCTACAGGACACCTTCATCGCTTCATACTAAGAATGGCTCAAACAAGGTGGATATACAGGATGACATAATAGGGCGATTTTGTGTCCTAATGTCTTTGTTATAGAAGCTTGAAGAAAAATTTACATACAAAAGTTGTGTGTTCGATTACTGCATATAACATAAAATTATTGCTGACTATACGGAGTGTTTTGCAGTAGTGGGACAATGGACAACTTCCTTATTTTAAATAGACCATCGTATACACTATTATATTATTTTTTATCTTTACAACGATATATGGTTCTAGGTATTCACCGCTCTAGTATCTCATTTTTTCTAATGAAACGCTTTGTATATTTTTACATTTTCGAGCTTGTCATTCAAGCATCTTTAAACGTATGTGGGATTTTGACTTGCGTTTTTAGTTTTGAAAATATTTGGAAATTATTGAAGAGCTAATAGAACTAAAAACTTACTCACATTTTAAACTACAAATATGAGTATATTTCACCAACATTTTTAGAAGAAAAACGAAATTAAACAGGAAAGCATAAGACTTTCCTTAAAATAATAACTAACTGTCAAAAAACGTTGTAAAGTTTTGTATGACTTACGTTTTTTCATTTTAAAATAGCTGTTCTATGCAAATACAGGGTATATTAACATCGAAATATTTTTTTATTGAGCAGTTTTAATACCAGCAATATTAAACAGTAGTGTTCTAACTACTGCTGACAACTGTTTGAAATAAACAGTGAGGTAAAACAGGATACAACTTCTCAGCACTATTGATTAATATATGTATGTATGTATGTATATATATGCTTCCCGAAAGTAACGGACAAATTCTGTAAAATCGTTGAGAAAATATTTCAAAAAAATCCTCGGACACTTCGGTTTTTAAGTTAAATTATCATTTAGAGATGTAGTTTTCAACCCCCCACCCACCAACTCCTAAGGGCTAGCAAATCCAACTTTAAAAATTCAAATAGCAAAGTACCCCTTCTGATACCTCATCTGATAGCTTTCTTGATGTTGAATACAATAAAAAAGTTTTTCAAAATCGGTTGATAAATAACGGAGATATTTACCAAACTGTATTCAAATGAAAGTGCCAATATTCAAGCAGGCGTTGATATGGCATTAGCGATGAGTGGTAAAAACAATCGAAAATTGTTAATAATTGAATGTGAAACAAATTTTTTTATTGTATTCAACATCAAGCAAGCTATCAGATGAGGTATCAGAAG
>JABXWE010002435.1:0-10322 GCA_014611495.1 Limonius californicus | reverse complement strand
CCATATTCATTTTTCTTTACTAGAAACTTTCCAGGCTAACTAGATATCAATACCCCCTCGTAGTACATTCTGTATCTAATAGCAAAACTGATAGATTTCCGAATGATGGTGAAAAACTACATGGGTCCGGAAATTACACTTTGCCTACGAATTAATCATAATATTTTTTCTCCGATCGGAATTAATTAATATATTATTAATTTTTATTTATAAACGTCAGATAATGCAACATAGAAGGATGAAGAACTAGATACAGACCCCGCAAGAGGTGGCGAGATGAAGTGGAAGAAGATCTTAGAAAATTGAGAATTGGTAACTGGAGGGCAGTTGCACAGGACAGAACAACGTGGGAAGCGGTTGTTGATTTGGCCAAGACCAAACTAGGTTCATAAAGACCCAACTAGGGTCATGAAGACCAAGAAGAAGAAGAAGAAGATAATTCTTAGTACATACTTAGTTCAGGAAATGACACTTAGAGGGCGTTGTACAGATACCAAGTAAACACATCTGAACTAGCATATGATTACAAATTAAATTATCAACATATATTGGGGTTGCTATTAAATCAATTTAAGAAGCAAGCAAATAAATATTACAGAAAAGTCATGTACTTTAATTAAGAAAGTGACAAATGGGGTATAACAAAATTGGTGTATGTGTTCGCCAATTTCAACGTTGACAGCAAACCAGATGAAAATATTAACTTTCCGGCCTAAGCCTTTCATTTTTTCGGTTTTTTCGTCCTCTCAGTTGTGGTTGCCTAGAAACGACTATAATATGTAGTAATCATACAAATTTAGGAGCGAAGACACGCCGAAACGGTAGCATTTTTAGTCCGATCAGAGAAAAAAGATTTTTACTAAATTTAAATTTCAACTCAGTGATATAATATACAGGGTGTTTCCAAATAAGTGCGAAAGTATTTAGGGGGTGATTCCTTGTCGAAAATTAAAGGGGGTCTTTCATGTAAACAAAAGCTCTTAGGCTTGAAAAGTTACACGCTTGCAAAAATGAGAAAAAAATTATTTTTTTTTTGCTTTTATGAAATTGTTGAAGAGTTAAAGAAATGGCATTTTGTGGGCGTGTTCTACCAATAAAAACGCTACCTATGAATTTTTTTAAAATTTTGTTGTAATCTTTTAAAGGAGTGAAACATCGTGAATGAACGGATCTTCTTCAAATGGAATCGAAAAAATCTAGTAGGTGGCTGTCACGTTTTTTTTTTCTTATTTTTGGAAGCGTGTAACTTTTCAAGGACAGGCCTAAGAGCTTTTGTTTACATGAAAGACCCCCTTTAATTTTCGACAAGTAATCACCCCCTAAAAACTTTCGCACTTATTTGGAAACACCCTGTATAATATGATGAAGTAAATAGCGTTAGGGACACTAATTAAACCTGGTAATCTTTTACCGAACAAAAAACGCATTACCTAATTTGAAAACACAGACCTAATACTTCCACGATTAAATTTTACATTAGATATGTGAAAGCATCTCTTCGACGTTAAACCACGAAATTGATCGATGCTGATGTTTCACTAACCGTTACAGGTAGCAGTTTTCAAAGTGTAATGTCATCACGCTTTAATAAGGCTACCTGTAACGGTTAGCGGAAGGTCAGCATCGATCAATTCTACGACGTCGCGGCCTACACCCGAAGAGATAACTTCATTATATACAAAACGCGGAAGCTTAAAACTTCACATTAGAGATATACGTATGTTACGATAGTTAAAGCAGGCTAGTACTATACTTAGAAGTTGTTTATACCAGTAAATAAAACTTTTTTTGTAAGCCGAAACAGAACGACGTCTTCATAAATCTTCCATTGGGTCGAATAGACACGTAATGCAGGGTCAGAACAATCATCTTCCCCGAATGGAGTGCCAACACAATTTACTTCTTTGTAGATGTGATGGACAGCCAGTTTCATATCTACTCTGTTTTCAGAGAACCTGTAATGAAATATTAGCATTAGCTGTGTAACATACATTAATATATTTTGCTGAAGATTTAGCATCGAAAAAACTAGCTGACCAACCAAAAAATTATAAAACGTATCTGAAGCTGAGATAGGACCTTCAAAAATAGATAAAACACAAAACCAATTCTACAAGCTATTGACAGAGGCTTAAAAATGTCCCCGCAGAATTCAAAAATGTTTAAACTTTTCTTACTAATTTGAAGTTTAGATATACGCCATGTACAGAGTATGCAAGAACTGCAGCTGAAAAAATGCTTATCCTAAGCAGCTTCCGAATATGTGTTACTCACAAGAACCTTAAATCATTTATGGAATTTGTGTTGCATTGTACGGACGGTATTTAAGCTGTAACTGTATTTTCCTGCCAATAAAATACTCGTGCAATAACAACGACTATAAAACAATGTCAGCGTTATTTATTTCGGCTTTATACGTATTGCGACACGCAAAATAGCATCTTCAAACGCTATCATTTATATTTTAAACATTTGTAGTTAGGAAAAAACAGCATACTGGATCTTGATTTCTATCTTGACTCTGATCTTCTATTCGGAAACTGGTATTAGCGGGGAATTTAGGAGCTCAATTTTATCATTCATGAAAGGTGTATTTGCTGAAGTGTGTTTGCGAATTTGAAAGACCTCAAGTATATTCCATTTATCTTCACAGAAAGGTAGAAATGTCGTTATACATATTATTACACGAGTATGTCAATGTATGGTTGTGTTCCAATAAGTAATAAGTTTCTGGGCGTTTGTACTTGTATGAGCGTATGTGTTCTTTGTATCCGGCATCACAATTTGTAAGTGTTGGACCCATGTGTACAGAATTACACAGTGAACAATTTAATTTGTCAGTACCCGATTTTAACAAATCGTTACTTCTGTCTTTTGCGTTGAATAAGGTGTTGAACGTGTTTTTTGTTGTTTTATACATTGCCTTAATGTACTTGTTTTGATTAGAATTTTGGCAATTTTCTCTGATATATCACCGAAGTAATGAGTTGAAATATAATTAACACTATTCTTTGAGGCCTTCGCGGTTTCTCTAACTATCAATATTGGGAACTACATCCAGCATTATCAGGTAAGGTCCGACCTGTAGCTTGTCTGTCTGCATTTGCTCTAGAAGTTCGAGCAATATTTGTTCGTAAGCCGTTCCTGCCTAAACAGGGCCGTGTGCGTAGATTATTTAAAACTTGGGGCGCACAAGGATTTGATCTTAATGTCTTTTGCTTGCCAGATGTGTGTGTTCTATTCACTCTGACTATGCAAGCTGCAATGTCTTGCGAAACGTGAATTTGTATGGGTTCACAAACAGCTAACAGGCATAAGCCGATTAAGTATTATTGTCCTGGTAAACAAAATACATTAAGATCAAATGCTTGTCCGCCCCAAGATTTAAATAATCTAAGCACACAGGCTTGTTTAGGCAGGCAGGGCCTACGAACAAATATTGCTCAAACTTCTAGAGCAAATGCTTAAGGCAGACAAGCTACAGGTCGGTCCTTACCTGATAATGCTGGGTGTAGTTATCAAATGACGACGCGGTCTAAGCCGAAAGTAAATTGTAATACTTACATAGTTAACATTGTCAGAGTGGTCTTTCGGATACATTTTTTGAATTGCTAACTTATAATCTTTCTAATCCCCGCTATTGGAAGTTTTGGAATAGAAGACCATAGTCATGTTTAAGATCTAATGTGTTGTTTCCCTAACTTCCAATGTTTACAATATTAATAATATTTTCAAAAATGGCATTTTGCATGTCGAAATACGTATAAAGCCGAGATAAGTAACGTTGAAATTTTGATTATTATTATTAAAATATAAATATTTGAAAATATAAAGCAAGAAACAATTAATGGAAATAAGTTTGCCTGTTTAAAGCAAACATTTTTTGTTACCTATATGCTATAAATTTTGATGACTGATAATGTTGATAACTCAGAATTGTTTTGTATGCGAAAATTCACATTCAGCATTGAAAACGAATGGAAGACATTAATTGGTGTGCTTATAACAAGAAGGCTTTCCGATGCTTTTCTTAAACTACACTTTTAAATTATTACTAATACAAGGGGAACTCAAATACTTATCTACCTAGGCATGAAAACAATCGCTGAGCGGCCTATGCTATTAATGTTACATTTGCACAAGTTTCTGACAATTATACACAATTTCCTTCAGATCCGTACACCCGTTTCAACAATATTATGTTCAGTTATATTAAAAATGAATATTGTAAAACTTGAACACCGAAGTGTAATCAAATTCTTGACAAAAGAAGTGGACGGGCCACGAACTATTTATGAAAAGATGACGGCAGGCTACGGAAAAAAAGCTCTGTATTATTATAAGGTTAAATTTTGGTGTCAACAATTTCGTTGGGAACGGGAATCCGTTGAAGATGACTCAAGATCGGACATACCTTCAAATGCGACTAATGAAGATATGTGCCAGAAAGTTTGGATTGACGTTGGAACTATATCTTCAGAATTAGAAAATTCTAAGAGAAGCGTCATTAGTAGTGATCCTTCCCTTAGAATTTCCATTACCATTTTACGTGATAAGTTAGACTTGAGTAAGATGTCAGCGTAGATTCCACGGCTCCGCCAACAAATTGGCGACCAATTTAGAGAAGGATTCGGAGTTTCTATCACGAATGGTGGGCGGTGACGAAACTTGGATTAATAGCGGGGATCCTGATATGAAACAAGAATTCATGCAGTGGGTCAATAAGGATTCTCCACTTCCCAAGAAATGCCGAACCCAACTTTCTGCTAGAAAGTTAATGGCCACAATTTTCTAGGAAATGGAGATAATGTTATTGATTAAATATATGCCAAGAGGGACTACACTTACTGGAGACACTTATGCCAATACTTTAAAAAATCTAAGAAACATCATTTGTGAAAAACACCAACATTTGCATCAGGAAAACATCTTGCTTTTACACGACAATGCACGAGTCCACAAGGCTCGCAAGGTCGTGCATGTTTTCGAGGAATATGGGTTTCGGGAGATTGATCGCCCACTTTGCAGCCCAGATATGGCGCCATCCGATTTTTATCTGTTTAGAAAACTAAAGAAATATTTAAGAGGACGCAGATTTTACTCACATAACGAACTGAAACAAGCCGTCGATGACTATTTCGCTAAAAAGCTAAAGATATTTTTTATAAAGTTAAAAACTAACTTCCGGACAAATTGCTTAAGTGCGTTGATATAGATGGATGTGTCTCTTTTGTTTCATGGCTAGGTAGATTCGTTTTTAAATTCACATCGTTACTTCAATTTCTACAAACAAATATCCTGACTACGGTAAATACAAATCAAAATACTCACTTAGGGAAGACATGGTCTGCAGTTGAAATAACATATTGATCGCTAATCAAGGCACCAACATAGTTATCTTCAGTTCTTAAATGGTATAACAGTGCATCGTGCAAAATCCCGCTGATTATGTAGACCAACCAAGGAAACTCGTCCACAGATGTTTCCGTACTACTGTAGAAATAATCATCCGTGTGTTGCAGACCACAGTACGTTTTATTCGGCAGAAGGTTCTCTAAAACGTGCTGTTTCTTCTTTATTTTTGAAAAACCTTTAAATATCTCGGTTTCCGTTAAATGTTTTGTAGTTGGAATATTGCTGTAATTTCCAAATGATCCGCAGCAAACCGTGGAAGATTTATTATCACATAGGGATTGATTGAAGAACTGTGATGCCACGGACCCATTAACGGCTGCTGCGTGTAGTAAAACTTTGCATTCTAATACATTGACACAAAACGCTGTTTCTCCATTCGGGGTAGTACATGAGGTTACTGCAAAGATAAAAGCATAATTTAAATTATTTGTAGGCATTTTCTTATAATCTACATGGGTTTATCAGTTTTAGATTAAATCAACTTCCTTGTTAAATTAATGACAATTGACATACGTATTGCTGATCTTTTCTGTCATATAAATTATGTAAAGCTAAATCAAAGCACAAGTCCTGTTATAAATCCTGGAAAGACGCGCACTAGTGGTAATTTATTGGATGTATCTCTGCCTTTTCGTAAGATATTCGTTGCTTTTTGTTACCAACGTGATATCAGATATGTAAGAATGTTGTTACGGCATTTCACAAAATTCGAAAATATACATTTTATCTATATCTTTTCTCGAATACTTTTTACCTATGATTTAGTATTAAAAAATATCCAGTGGGTTATTTAATGTAGAAAAATAGTTTTGTGTCTAACAAGGGAAGAAAGTGAAATTTTTCTTCCCGCAGGAGCCGTACCCAAGAGGACGTGAAAACATTTTTCCTGTGTTTCACATACAATTTTTTCTAACACAAAAAAAATTTCAACTAGAAATCTTATTTATTACAATTATTTTGTACTGAAAATTACCGTGGCGGCAGCAACGGTTGTGTCTGCAGTAACTAGGCTGCGGATTTTAAACAAACATTAAACAAACTGAATTCTCTGAAAAGATTGTAAAAACTCTTAATATTTCACGCAGTTTTACATTTTTAATTAGAGCAGTGATGAAGACATGCTTGAAGACATGGAGGAAATAACAAGAAACGTTTCTCTAAATCCCCTGCTACAAAAATCAGAGAGGAGTATGAAGATACTTATCGCAGCTTCAAGCAATAGTGCGCTAGGAAAGCTGTCTCAGAATTAGCATTATTAGTGTACTTCCACGAGAAGTCAAAAGTTAGCAAAGCACCAACACTTTGAGCTTGTCTTGCTATGGGTTATGTTAAGCCGCGTACAGACCAAAATCAGCTCTTCACGAACAGTTCGCGAGCTGTTTGCGAGTTGTACGCGAACAGTTCGCAAGCTCAGCGTCCACACCGCTGCTTTCTAATTGAAACCCGAGTTCATCATTTAGCTTGAAGGCACTAGAACTGCTGTTTAATACGTGTTCGCTAACCTTTTCTTTGAAGTTACCGCTCAAATAGCGAACTTTGGTCGAACTCCCCAACCGACACGAACTGCTCGCGATCTCTAGTAGAATACACACCGACTTCTGCAGCGGTTCGAGAACTGTTAGCGAACTATTCGCGAACTTGGTCTGTACGCGGCTTTAGAGCTCTTAAATAGGGGACCGCGGTTGAGTAGTGGCGCTTGGCGTCGGAGTTACTCTACCAAAAGCGCTCAGGTTCGAAACTTGAGTATTACACATACCCAGGGTGTTTGTGGTGTCTTCGATATAGTTAAGGCATGGGGTTTTTCAAGGGTGGGGCATGCATGTATAGCACGAAATGTGCAGAGCCGGGATTAGTTGGATGCGATGGGACTCGTGGAATTGCCAAGGCCACTCTATGATTACTAAAAAAAGATGTTCTGAAATAAAATGTGTCATTTACCAATTACTGTTAGAGGAAAATAAAATTTTTTCCTTTCTTGCGAAGAAATTCTCTACTTTTATCTCTTAGTTTGGAGGAACCCAAGCTAATTTTCGGTGTTAACGTTAGGAAAAAGTAATTTGTTTCCGCTAACAAACTGAAATCAACCATAACATAAAATTATGTTTAGAGAAAACTAGTTTGATAATCCAAACTAAATTTATGTATTATAACTTTTATATATTCGCCATTTTATTTATTAAGGCGATCCTAAACCGACATGGGAAACCATTATACTTCTTTCCCTGTCCTTCCCGAGACATAGGGCGGTCTACTTAAGCTGAAAAGCAAACTGCAGTCAATGTAAAATGCAATAAGTTTAGTACGCGTCCGAATAAATAGATTCATTACAAAATCTTGTTATTCTGGCTTTTTGAAATTTAGATAATTCTTTACATTGGGGTTATGTTCTTATAGGATGGTAGTTTGTAATAAGTTAAAAAAAATTAATTAAATAAAGTCAACATATATTCTTACATAGGTTAATATTAACGCATTTTGCTTAACTTGTGGCATTTTGTATTAGCAGTTCTTATCATTTCCGCGATCATTTTTTACCTTTATTGTAATCCTGGATATATTTACTATGTAAAAAAGTAGCGTACATAATTTTGAGTCACCTTAGTACCTAGCTGTTTAAGCGATCCTGGCATTATTTTCATTAATTTCACTGAATTAATTATCAGTGACTGATCTAGGAATATTATACAGTTTTGAATCAGTGGCGGCTCGCCAAGTGAAGTAGGTGAAGTGCCTCTTCACCTAAAATTTTCATTCAATTGCGAATATTTATTTAAATTACATAACAAATTATTTATCGGTATTCCACGTATTAGGAGTCGTTTATTTATGGCATACATACTCGTAGATACAATAATTCACAACTCACGGTGAATCGCGCAAGTGAAGAGTTCAGTCGCAATCAGCCGCTGAACTGTATGTTCGGGTTTGACCGTCGATTTCAGTAATTTTGAATTCAGATATTTAGCTGTAGTATTTAATAATATTTGCTCCCTCACTGACATATTATTTGATATTCTCCAAAAGAAATCATTGGATATTAATTTTTATGTTACAAAAATAAATAAAACTGTTGAACTATTAAAGAGGAAAAGGAATGACGATTTCTTTCATACACTCTTCGAAAAGACTGAGGAAATAGAAATAACACAAATCGATATTTCTAAGCGCCCTAAGCGAGAATACGCTAGCTTTGCAAATAATGACATTAGAAGAAAATGTAGAATTTTGTTTTATGAAGTACTGGATCACATTGTAAGGGAAATGGAAGTAAGGTTTCAAGACTGCGGTAAGTTACAATTCATGTCTTTGACTGATACTACGAAATCGGAAATTCGAACAATATGATTCGTGTTTTCCGTCTAAAGCATTTTAAAGTTTAGGTCACTTTTATGGCAAAATATTTACAAAAAGTCAGCGTCTTAAAAGCGAATTAAATCTTCTCTATGCCGATGAAAGTTCCGCAATCTACAGACCCAAGAATTACTAGAAGATGAGAACAAAGAAATTTTTACCGAAGCCTACAAATTGTTTTGCCTCATCTTAACTATTTTTCTTGCCTTAAACGAATAAAAACGTACTTAAGAAATGCAGTATCTCAAGATAGGCTTTCTTCTTTGGTAAATGTTTCAATTCAATAAGAACTCTTATTAGAATTAATAAAATTCAACCATTTTACGAAGACATAATAAATAATTTTGCTGCAGTAAAGGACAGAAGGATAGACTTGGTCTACAAAAACTAAGTAAGTTGACATTGAATTATATTTTATCTATTTGTTATTATTAGGGTTATTATAATAGCACTTCACCTATTTTTTACCCGCGAGCCGCCACTGTTTTGAATATCAATAATCTTGCATGTTAAATTATTAGAAAAGTAATAACGAACCTCACTACAATATTTAAAATAAACAATAATAATTGCAGGTATTATACTACATTATTATTATTATTCTATTATGTATTATTACACATACCGTATGGATACATAACTATATGTTTTTGTTTTAGTCGTTGGGCTTCAGCTGTAATCTTTTATTCCGTCGGTTGCTACTGCGAAACCAAATTTTACCAATAAGTTAAATTGTCTCAATAAAGGGTACATATTGTCAAATATTTATGGTGCATAAATAATTTTTTAAAATATAAACCAGTCAAAATGGCTAGTATACTTAATATACAAATTAAGGAATTTAAAACATAGAAAACATAGAGAAATATCCTGCGAAAACAAAGTTTTTCTATATTATCTTCCCACATACGTTTACTGGTCGGAAGGCTGTACCGTAGGACCACCCATACCCCAAACTCGGCAGCTCTCCTTAGGGGACAAAAAAGAAAAAACTCCCTCTTATAAAATACAGTTGAAGCTTTTACATTCTTCATCCAGCTTTACTACCGTCCCTTTTTCCGGCCTACAAACGCTTTCTTTTCCTTTTCTTATTTCTTTCATGCACTTCCAATTTCCTTCTATTCGCTTCTTCTCTCCTGTTTTCCCCCTTCCTCGCACCGATTTCTTCCATGCCCAGGTTGGTCGTTCCCCTGTTCAACCACTGTCATATTTCTTTCTATTTCCTTGTCCGCTTTCCCCCCTCTCTTCTTCCATTATCCCATTTCCTCTTTTTATTATTCTGCCCTAGTTTTCCCTCCTTCCGCCAGTGCCACTCCGCCCTTCCCTCTCTCATTTCTTCTTTCTTTTCCCTTTCCATCCCATGCTTTCGCTCTTTTCCCAGCTTTCCACCCGCCCTTCGCTCCTCCTTCACTCTAGCGGTTTCTGGGGAATGGTACAGTCTCCCCCCCCCCTCTTCATCGGCGTTCCGCTGGCCCCCAAAGCTGGTAAAAATTATTTTAATACTTACCAAGTTTGAAGATAACCCTGTTCGTACAAACCCACACAGAATATAATTG